>CATOSE010000293.1:0-22780 GCA_951812265.1 Taphrorychus bicolor | reverse complement strand
AAATACGCATTTTAGCACGTTTTAAGTCGTTTTACATCAAATTCTACTGGTTTTAGCAGAAAACTTAAAATTACACCAGAAAACCACTAATTGTACTGAAATACGCATTTTAGCACGTTTTAAGTCGTTTTACATCAAATTCTACTGGTTTTAGCAGAAAACTTAAAATTACACCAAAAAACCACTAATTGTACTGAAATACGCATTTTAGCACGTTTTAAGTCGTTTTACATCAAATTCTACTGGTTTTAGCTGAAAACTTAAAATTACACCAACAAACCACTAATTGTACTGAAATACGCAATTTAGCACGTTTTAAGTCGTTTTACATCAAATTCTACTGGTTTTAGCTGAAAACTTAAAATTACACCAAAAAACCACTAATTGTACTGAAATACGCAATTTAGCACGTTTTAAGTCGTTTTACATCAAATTCTACTGGTTTTAGCTGAAAACTTAAAATTACACCAGAAAACCACTAATTGTACTGAAATACGCATTTTAGCACGTTTTAAGTCGTTTTACATCAAATTCTACTGGTTTTAGCAGAAAACTTAAAATTACACCAAAAAAACACTAATTGTACTGAAATACGCATTTTAGCACGTTTTAAATCGTTTTCCGTCGAATTCTCCTTGTTTTAGCTGAAAACTTAAAATTACACCAAAAAAACACTAATTGTACTGAAATACGCAATTTAGCACGTATTAAGTCGTTTTACGTCAAATTCTGCTGGTTTTAGCTGGAAACATAAAATTACACCAAAAAACCACTAATTGTACTGAAATACGCATTTTAGCACGTTTTAAATCGTTTTACGTCGAATTCTCCTGGTTTTAGCTGAAAACATAAAATTACACCAAAATATCACTAATTGTACTGAAATACGCAATTAAGCACGTTTTAAATCGTTTTACGTCGAATTCTCCTGGTTTTAGCTGAAAACATAAAATTACACCAAAATATCACTAATTGTACTGAAATACGCAATTTAGCACGTTTTAAGTCGTTTTACATCAAATTCTACTGGTTTTAGCTGAAAACTTAAAATAACACCAGAAAACCACTAATTGTACTGAAATACGCATTTTAGCACGTTTTAAGTCGTTTTACGTCAAATTCTGCTGGTTTTAGCTGGAAACATAAAATTACACCAGAAAACCACTAATTATACTCAAATATGCATTTTAACCCGTTTTAAATCTTTTTACGTCGAATTCTACTGGTTTTAGCTGAAAACTTACAATTACACCAACAAACCACTAATTGTACTGAAATACGCATTTTAGCACGTTTTAAGTCGTTTTACGTCAAATTCTGCTGGTTTTAGCTGGAAACATAAAATTACACCAAAAAACCACTAATTGTACTGAAATACGCATTTTAGCACGTTTTAAATCGTTTTACGTCGAATTCTCCTGGTTTTAGCTGAAAACATAAAATTACACCAAAATATCACTAATTGTACTGAAATACGCAATTAAGCACGTTTTAAATCGTTTTACGTCGAATTCTCCTGGTTTTAGCTGAAAACATAAAATTACACCAAAATATCACTAATTGTACTGAAATACGCAATTTAGCACGTTTTAAGTCGTTTTACATCAAATTCTACTGGCTTTAGCTGAAAACTTAAAATAACACCAGAAAACCACTAATTGTACTGAAATACGCATTTTAGCACGTTTTAAGTCGTTTTACGTCAAATTCTGCTGGTTTTAGCTGGAAACATAAAATTACACCAGAAAACCACTAATTATACTCAAATATGCATTTTAACACGTTTTAAATCTTTTTACGTCGAATTCTACTGGTTTTAGCTGAAAACTTACAATTACACCAACAAACCACTAATTGTACTGAAATACGCATTTTAGCACGTTTTAAGTCGTTTTACATCAAATTCTACTGGTTTTAACTGAAAACTTAAAATTTCACCAAAAAACCACTAATTGTACTGAAATACGCATTTTAGCACGTTTTAAGTCGTTTTAAATCAAATTCTACTGGTTTTAGCTGAAAACTTAAAATTACACCAGAAAACCACTAATTGTACTGAAATACGCATTTTAGCACGTTTTTAATCGTTTTACGTCGAATTCTCCTGGTTTTAGCTGAAAACTTAAAATTACACCAAAAAACCACTAATTGTACTGAAATACGCAATTTAGCACGTTTTAAGTCGTTTTACATCAAATTCTACTGGTTTTAACTGAAAACTTAAAATTACACCAGAAAACCACTAATTGTACTGAAATACGCATTTTAGCACGTTTTAAATCGTTTTACATCAAATTCTACTGGTTTTAACTGAAAACTTAAAATTACACCAGAAAACCACTAATTGTACTGAAATACGCATTTTAGCACGTTTTAAGTCGTTTTACATCAAATTCTACTGGTTTTAACTGAAAACTTATAATTTCACCAAAAAACCACTAATTGTACTGAAATAAGCATTTTAGCACGTTTTAAGTCGTTTTACATCAAATACTACTGGTTTTAGCTGAAAACTTAAAATTACACCAGAAAACCACTAATTGTACTGAAATACGCATTTTAGCACGTTTTAAATCGTTTTACGTCGAATTCTCCTGGTTTTAGCTGAAAACTTAAAATTACATCAAAAAACCACTAATTGTACTGAAATACGCAATTTAGCACGTTTTAAGTCGTTTTACATCAAATTCCACTGGTTTTAGCTGAAAACTTAAAATTACACCAAAGAACCACTAATTGTACTGAAATACGCATTTTAGCACGTTTTAAATCGTTTTCCGTCGAATTCTCCTTGTTTTAGCTGAAAAGTTAAAATTACACCAAAAAACCACTAATTGTACTGAAATACGCAATTTAGCACGTTTTAAGTCGTTTTACATCAAATTCTACTGGTTTTAGCTGAAAACTTAAAATTACACCAAAAAAACCACTAATTGTACTGAAATACGCAATTTAGCACGTTTTTTTTCAGCATTTTGACGAAAAAAAAAATTGGAAAAAGTTTCAACCAGTTTTGCCTGATTTTGTCTTAAAATTAGATTTCTCCATAAACATCAAAATTTGTATTTTTAGACCATGTGGGTTTTTAACCAATTTTTGTTACTGAATTACTGGCCGATTTTGGCATTAGTTCTAACTCGAATTTTTTCAAACTAATCCTTAATTGACTTTTTTGGAAAAACTTTAAGTTTTAAACGCTTTAGATAATTTCTAGCTGATTTTTGCCTTAATTCTAACATTCATTTTTTTAAAAATTTGGGTCATTTTTTGCCGATTTTGGCTCTAATTCTTAACTAAAATTTTCAAAAACACCAAATTTGCAATTTAATCCTTTTGAATCATTTCTAACCGATTTTGGCCCTTATTCTAACTTGCACTTCTTAAAAAAAACAAAATTTGCATTTTTAGAGGCTTTGTGTATTTTTTAAATATTTTGGCTCTAATTTAAAAATGGATTTTTCCAGAACATTCACATTTGCATTTTTAAAATACTTTGGGTAATTTTAACCGATTTCCGGCACTAATTCTTGACGACATTTTTCGAAAAGCACCAAACCTCAATTTTAGATGTTTTAGACACGTTGACATATATAATAATATGACAACGTGGAAAAGAAAGAGGGAAATGGCGAGAAAGAAAAGACGGAGGGGGTGTAGGAGGTAGGGACTCTGGTTAACTCCCTGTTTATTAACTGTCTGTGTTGTTAAGATTAGTATTCATCTGTCCGTTCTATCGAATTCAGTTTATTTACTTGTTTCTCTTCTTAACAATAGTTTCCTCAGTTAATTTGTTTATATTAAAACTTGTGCCCTTTTTTTAGTTATAGAAGCTTTTTTATTCAGAAATATCAATGTTATTTTTTTATCTACGATTAGTAAGTAAATATCAAATAACAAACGCTCTTCTTCGCTAGTAAGAAGCCTCTTACGTACGGTGAACCAAACGTACGCTGTGAGGCCTTCGGGCGTCTAATAAATACATTATTAGACGGCAAATTGCAGTTACAAGGCGTGATGAAAAAAATCACCTAGCCAATCGACTTTGCCGCTCGCCGTCCCTTCCTCACTCCTTCCAACCCTCTCTAGCACTCTGCCTCTCTCGTCTCTAAGCATCTGTCTCTTCTCTTTCACTCCCTCCTACGCCCCCCCACCCCTCCGTTTCTTTTCGCTTGCTCTCTATCTCTCTCTCTCTCTCTCTCTCTCTCTCTCTCTCTCTCTCTCTCTCTCTCTTTCTGTCTCTCTTTCTCTCTCTTTTTTACATTGTTATACACACATATTAATATTAGACATTTGCATATTGTTACCAGATACGGGTTCCAATAATTTATCGTCAATTAACTACACACTTTTATTTACTTTTAACTTTTACAACATGATTAAAACACAATTATTCTCTACTAACAATTCGCACTGTTCGCTTGTTTGCTTATTTCGCTTATTTACTACACTGCACTATCTATTTGATCCCATCTCGCGCGGCTCGCTGGTTTATATACCCGGCCTGAACACACTCTCGTACTTTCGAGAACGGAGGCAACGGTTCCCGGTTCTCGTTTCTTCGGACTCGGAACCATTAGATTTTTGAGCTTAGTGCCCATGGAGGCTTTTGTTCTACATACCAAGGACTACTTGAATCCTGAGTTTCATCCATTTTGACCGAGAGCCATTTCCCATATAGAAACTGCGGGTGTTTTTCGAGAAAGTCATGTTAGGATTAAGGGCAAAATGGCCGAAATTTTGGCTAACTATAATGTTGACAGAGATACAACCAAAAAGCCTCGAAAATTGACGCTTCTGAGTTATACTTGATAATTTCCAAATTACACTTGATCCTTTCTGAATTGCGTTTGATATTTTCTGAATTACACTTGACTATTCTGAATTACACTTGATGCTTTCTGATTTACAATTTATGTTTGACTATTCTGAATTGCAAGCGACGGTTTCTGAATTACACTTGACTATTCTGAATTACACTTGGAGATTTCTGAATTACAATTGACTATTCTGAATTACACTTGATACTTTCTTAGTTACAGTTGGAAGTGGAGTATAAGGAATAATTTCGCCGCAATAAAAGAAACATAGGTTTTTTTAATGAGACATCCTGTATATTCTTAGATATTTAGAATCGCATCGACAACCACGTTTCAAAATCCAAAAGACACTCTTCTTACTTTTATTTATTTATTTTTTTAAATTGCTATTGAACCGCTATTTGCAGATGAAAATTAGGAGCGCCACTGAATTCTACGTTTTAAAAACTAATTCCTTTTCATAAATCTAGAAAGATAAACGAGTTTCTAAAAAGCAGAATTTTTTAAACCACCCTGTAAACGACATCTGAGAGTTTCCGAGTTACAGTTGTTGCTTTCTGAATTAAATTTGTTAATTTATGAATAACAGTTGATTATTCTGAATTACACTTGATGTTTTCTGAATTACTGTTGACTATTCTGAATTTCATTTGGTTATTTCTGACTTATACTTGACTATTTTGAACTATACTTGAAGATTTTTGAATTACACTTGACTATTCTGAATTACACTTGATGGCATGTGAATTAAACTTAAATATTCTGAATTACACTTGATACTTTCTGAATTACAGGTGGAAATGGAGTAGAAATCTATTGATAAACAGGACGTTAATTTCGGTTATCAGGAAGTGTTAGGTGTCTCAAAAAAAACGGGTAGAAATGTATGAAAATTCTTCAATATTCCAATGTTGACTGAAAATTTTGCCAATGTAATAAGCATAAGACAGTACTCTGATTGTTGGTTATAGAGATATTTACACTTAAATTTTGCAAATTCGATAAAATCCTGGGCAAATGACGTTATGCGAGCCATTATGAAGAGAAAGAAAATTAGTAGAAATTTTCATGGTACACTTTTTATGACAAATTTTCATGACCTCTATGATCTGATTTAATTTTTTATCAAAATCTGTGAGACTCAATATTCGGCTGAATTCGGACGACCAATCCCCTTTGGAAACTTTGAAAATATTCGATTTTTCCTTTATCTTGAAAACGATGCGATTCTTCACTATACCTGCAAATAGAGTATAAAGAGATCGTTGAGGACTAAAGGATAGAGTAATCAAAAGGAAGCTACCGTTCATGGTTTAAAAAAAAAACTCCAGAAAAATGCAAAATTTTGACATGGTTTTTGGGCCTCCTGTGCTTAGTTACTATTAAAGATAGATATTTGAAAATGGGCCTAAAATATATGCCCATTCTTCTACTTTCTTAACTGTTATTATAAAATTTCGGTTACATTTTCATGGAAACGAGATATAACCTACTAAAAATTGCAATGCACGATTTTGACCTCCAAATTGTGGTTTTTGGGGCGGTTCTAGGACCTCATATGTTTCTATGAATGAAATCTATAGTAAAAGACTTTACTCGTTGGTTTTTTTTTGTTTTCGAGCGTATAAGGCATTGATTTCGGTTTTACACAGCACAGGGTGTCGCAAAAAAATATATTTTAGATAATTGGGTGACCAGGCTGTATAGTTCGTCAAAACATACTGACCATTTGCAATTTAAATTATTATCCAATAAGGTTTTGTTTCCAAAATACAGGGTTATAAACCTAGAAAAAATGCTTATGTGGAGAATCCACATGAATCGTTTGATAATATTAAAATAGAAAAAAAAATAAAAATTCTTTTAATAAACAAAAAATTTGTCTTTGACTGGGTACTTCAGATAAAAAACCAAAATACCCCAGTGTCTTTTTTGAAAAAAAAATTGTTTTGTTTAAGATTGTTCAATTGGGAAAACAAAAGATTTCCTGTGTTTTTTGGGGTTTATGAGGTACTGCTGAGACCGAAACTAACTGCATTCGAGGCAAAATCTTTCAGAAATAAAATCTAATAGTGGAATAGTAAATAAAAAATCTATCTAGTATCTAATAGTGGGACTAATGACAATTACCTAATATCTAATTACTTTCAAAACTAAAAGTAAGTCCAAAGTCTAAAAGTAAGTCCAAGTCTTGTAAGCCTTCTTACACATCAAAAGTTTCTTTGTGTTTTCCTGGGATTTATGAGCTATTGCTGAGACCAAACCTAATTGCATTCAAGACAAAATTTTTCAGAAGTAAATGAATAATCTAATGGTGGGGCTATTTCAAAACTAAAAATAAGTCCAAAACTTACTAAAAATATCGTCACGAAAGCCTTCTTACCTTCAAAATTTCTCTGTGATTTTTTGGGATTTATGAGCTACTGCTGAGAATAAACCTTATTACATTCAAGGTAAAATCTTTCACAAGTAAATTAAAAATCTAACGGTGGGGCTAATGATAATCACTTAATCACTTTCAAAACTAAAAATGAGTCCAAAACATACTAAAATCATCGTCTTGAAGGCCTTCTTACCTTCAAAAGTTTTCTTGTGATTTTTTTTGGGATATATGAGCTACAGCTGAGAAAACACCGAATTGCATTCAAGGTAAAATCTTTCAGAAGTAAATTAAAAATCTAATGGTGGGGCTAATGATAATCACTTAATCACTTCCAAAGCTAAAAATATGTCCAAAACTTACTAAAATCATCGTTTTGGAAGCCTCCTTAAACATCAAAAGTTTTCCTGTGTTTTTTGGGTTTTATGAGCTACTGCTGAGACCGAACCTAACTGCATTCGAGGCAAAATCTTTCAGAAATAAAATCTAATAGTGGAATAGTAAATAAAAAATCTAATAGTGGGACTAATGACAATTACCTAATATCTAATTACTTTCAAAACTAAAAGTAAGTCCAAAGTCTAAAAGTAAGTCCAAGTCTTGAAAGCCTTCTTACACATCAAAAGTTTCTTTGTGTTTTCCTGGGATTTATGAGCTATTGCTGAGACCAAACCTAATTGCATTCAAGACAAAATTTTTCAGAAGTAAATGAAAAATCTAATGGTTGGGCTATTTCAAAACTAAAAATAAGTCCAAAACTTACTAAAAATATCGTCTCGAAAGCCTTCTTACCTTCAAAATTTCTCTGTGATTTTTTGGGATTTATGAGCTACTGCTGAGAACAAACCTTATTACATTCAAGGTAAAATCTTTCACAAGTAAATTAAAAATCTAACGGTGGGGCTAATGATAATCACTTAATCACTTTCAAAACTAAAAATGAGTCCAAAACTTACTAAAATCATCGTCTTGAAGGCCTTCTTACCTTCAAAAGTTTTCTTGTGATTTTTTTTGGAATATATGAGCTACAGCTGAGAAAACACCGAATTGCATTCAAGGTAAAATCTTTCACAAGTAAATTAAAAATCTAACGGTGGGGCTAATGATAATCACTTAATCACTTTCAAAACTAAAAATGAGTCCAAAACTTACTAAAATCATCGTCTTGAAGGCCTTCTTACCTTCAAAAATTTTCTTGTGATTTTTTTTTGGGATATATGAGCTACAGCTGAGAAAACACCGAATTGCATTCAAGGTAAAATCTTTCAGAAGTAAATTAAAAATCTAATGGTGGGGCTAATGATAATCACTTAATCACTTCCAAAGCTAAAAATAAGTCCAAAACTTACTAAAATCATCGTTTTGGAAGCCTCCTTAAACATCAAAAGTTTTCCTGTGTTTTTTGGGTTTTATGAGCTACTGCTGAGACCGAACCTCATTGCATTCAAGGCAAAATTTTTCAGAAGTAAATTAAAAATCTAATGGTGGGGCTAGTGATAATCACTCTATCACTTCCAAAACTAAAAATATGTTCAAAACTTACTAAAATCATCGTCTTGAAGGGGTTCTTACACATCAGAAGTTTTCCTGAGTTTTTAGGTGTTTATGAGCTACTGCTGACACAGAATCTAACTGCATAGATATAGAAGTAAATTAAAAATCTAATGGTGGGGCTAATGACAATCACTTAATCACTTGCAAAATTAAAAATAGGTCCAAAACTTACTAAATTCATCGTGTTGAAAGGCTTCTTACACATCAAAAGTTTCTTTGTGTTTTCTTGGGATTTATGAGCTATTGCTGAGACCAAACCTAATTGCATTCAAGAACAAATATTTCAGAAGTAAATTAAAAATCTAATGGTGGGGCTCTTTCAAAACTAAAAATAAGTCCAAAACTTACTAAAATCATCGTTTTGAAGGCCTTCTTACCTTCAAAAGTTTTCCTGTGTTTTTGTGGGATTTATGAGCTACTGCTGAGAAAGCAGCTAATTGCATTCAAGGCCAAATCTTTCAGAAGTAAGTTAAAAATCTAATGGTGGGACTAATGACAATTACCTAATATCTAATCATTTTCAAAACTAAAAATAAGTCCAAAACCTACTAAAATCATCGCCTGGAAAGCCTTCTTACACATCAAAAGTATTTCTGTGTTTTTTTGGGGTTTATGAACTACTGCTGAGACCAAACCTAACTGCATTTAAGGCAAAGTCTTTCAGAAGTAAATTAAAAATCTAATGGTGGGACTAATGATAATTACCTACCTAATATCTAATCACTTTCAATACTAAAAATAAGTCCAAAACTTACTAAAATCATCGTCTCGTAAGTCTTCTTGAAATCAAAAGTTTCCCTGTGTTTAAACCTAATTGCATTCAAGGCAGAATCTTTCAGAAGTAAGTTAAAAATCTAATGGTGGGACTAATGACAATTACCTAATATCTAATGACTTTTAAAACTTAAAATAATTCCAAAATTTACTAAAATCATCGCCTCTAAATTCTTCTTATACATCAAAAGTTTTCCTGTGTTTTTCGGTGTCTATGAGCTACTGCTGACACAGAACCTAACTGTATAGATACAGAAGTAAATTAAAAATCTAATGGTGGGGCTAATAACAATCACTTAATCACTTGCAAAACTAATAATAGGTCCAAAACTTACTAAATTCATCGTCTTGAAAGCCTTCTTACACATCAAAAGTTTCCTTGTGCCTTTTTGGGATTTATGAGCTATTGCTGGGACCAAACCTAATTGTATTCAATACCAAATTTTTCAGAAGTAAATTAAAAATGTAATTGTGGTGCTCTTTCGAAACTACAAATAAGTACAAAACATACTAAAATCATCGTTTTGAAGACCTTCTTACTTTCAAATTCAAAAGTTTTCCTGGGTTTTTTGGGATTTATGAGCTACTGCTGAGAAAACACCAAATCTTTCAGAACTAAATTAAAAATCTAATGGTGGGGCTAATGACAATCACTTAATCACTTCCAAAGCTAAAAATAGGTAAAAAACTTACTAAAATCATCGTCTTGAAAGCCTTCTTAAACATCAAAACTTTTCCTATGTTTTTTGGTGTTTATGAGCTACTGCTGGGACCGAACCTAACTGCATTCAAAGCAAAATTATTCAGAAGTAAATTAGAATTCTAATGGTGGGGCTAATCACTTAATCACTTTCAAAACTAAAAATAAGTCCAAAATTTACTAAAAACATCGTCTCGAAAGCCTTCTTACCTTCAAAATTTCATTGTGATTTTTTGGGATTTATGACCTACTGCTGAGAAAAAACCTGATTGCATTCAAGGTAAAATCTTTCAGAACTAAATTAAAAATCTAATGGTGGGGCTAATGACAATCACTTAATCACTTTCAAAGCTAAAGATAAGTCCAAAACTTACTAAAATCATCGTCTGGTAAGCTTTCTTACACATCAAAAGTTTTCCTGTGTTTTTTGGGGTTTGTGAGCTACTGCTGAGACCGAACCTAACTGCATTCAAGGCAAAATATTTCAGAAGTAAATTAAAAATCTAATGGTGGGACTAATGACAATTACCTAATATCTAATCACTTTCAAAACTAAAATAAGTTAAAAACTTACTAAAATCATCGTCTGGTAAGCTTTCTTACACATCAAAAGTTTTCCTGTGTTTTTTTTGGGGTTTGTGAGCTACTCCTGAGACCGAACCTAATTGCATTCAAGGCAAAATATTTCAGAAGTAAATTAAAAATCTAATGCTGGGACTAATGACAATTACCTACCTAATATCTAATCACTTTCAAAACTAAAAAGAAGTCCACAACTTACTAAAATCATCGTCTCGTAAGTCTTCTTGCACATCAAAAGTTTCCCTGTGTTTAAACCAAATTGCATTCAAGGCAGAATCTTTCAGAAGTAAGTTAAAACTCTAATGGTGGGACTACTGACAATTACCTAATATCTAATGACTTTTAAATCTAAAAATAATTCCAAAATTTACTAAAATCATCGCCTCTAAATTCTTCTTATACATCAAAAGTTTTCCTGTGTTTTTCGGTGTCTATGAGCTACTGCTGACACAGAACCTAACTGTATAGATACAGAAGTAAATTAAAAATCTAATGGTGGGGCTAATAACAATCACTTAATCACTTGCAAAACTAATAATAGGTCCAAAACTTACTAAATTCATCGTCTTGAAAGCCTTCTTACACATCAAAAGTTTCCTTGTGCCTTTTTGGGATTTATGAGCTATTGCTGGGACCAAACCTAATTGTATTCAATACCAAATTTTTCAGAAGTAAATTAAAAATGTAATTGTGGTGCTCTTTCGAAACTACAAATAAGTCCAAAACTTACTAAAATCATCGTTTTGAAGACCTTCTTACTTTCAAATTCAAAAGTTTTCCTGGGTTTTTTGGGATTTATGAGCTACTGCTGAGAAAACACCAAATCTTTCAGAACTAAATTAAAAATCTAATGGTGGGGCTAATGACAATCACTTAATCACTTCCAAAGCTAAAAATAGGTAAAAAACTTACTAAAATCATCGTCTTGAAAGCCTTCTTAAACATCAAAACTTTTCCTATGTTTTTTGGTGTTTATGAGCTACTGCTGAGACCGAACCTAACTGCATTCAAAGCAAAATTATTCAGAAGTAAATTAGAATTCTGATGGTGGGGCTAATCACTTAATCACTTTCAAAACTAAAAATAAGTCCAAAATTTACTAAAAACATCGTCTCGAAAGCCTTCTTACCTTCAAAATTTCATTGTGATTTTTTGGGATTTATGACCTACTGCTGAGAAAAAACCTGATTGCATTCAAGGTAAAATCTTTCAGAACTAAATTAAAAATCTAATGGTGGGGCTAATGACAATCACTTAATCACTTTCAAAGCTAAAAATAAGTCCAAAACTTACTAAAATCATCGTCTTGAAAGCCTTCTTACACATCAAAAGTTTTCCTGTGTTTTTTGGGTTTTGTGAGCTACTGCTGAGACTAAACCTAATTGCATTCAAGGCCAAATATTTCAGAAGTAAGTTAAAAATCTAATGGTGGGACTAATGACAATTACCTAATATCTAATCACTTTCAAAACTAAAATAAGTTCAAAACTTACTAAAATCATCGTCTGGTAAGCTTTCTTACACATCAAAAGTTTTCCTGTGTTTTTTGGGGTTTGTGAGCTACTGCTGAGACCGAACCTAACTGCATTCAAGGCAAAATATTTCAGAAGTAAATTAAAAATCTAATGCTGGGACTAATGACAATTACCTACCTAATATCTAATCACTTTCAAAACTAAAAATAAGTCCACAAATTACTAAAATCATCGTCTCGTAAGTCTTCTTGCACATCAAAAGTTTCCCTGTGTTTAAACCTAATTGCATTCAAGGCAGAATCTTTCAGAAGTAAGTTAAAACTCTAATGGTGGGACTACTGACAATTACCTAATATCTAATGACTTTCAGAACTAAAAATAAGTCCAAAACTTACTAAAATCATCTTCTCGAAAGTCTTCTTACACACCAAAAGTTTCCCTGCGTATTTTTGGGATTTATAAGCTACTGCTGAGTCCAAGCCTAATTGCATTTAAGGCAAAATCTTTTAGAATTAAGTTAAAAATTTAATGGTAGGGCTAACGACAATCACCTAATATCTAATAACTTTCAAAACTAAAAATAAGTCCAAAACTTACTAAAATCATCGTCTTGAAAGCCTTCTTAAACATCAAAACTTTTCCTATGTTTTTTGGTGTTTATGAGCTACTGCTGAGACCGAACCTAACTGCATTCAAAGCAAAATTATTCAGAAGTAAATTAGAATTCTAATGGTGGGGCTAATCACCTAATCACTTTTAAAACTAAAAATAAGTCCAAAACTTACTAAAATCATCGTCTTGAAAGCCTTCTTACACATCAAAAGTTTTCCTGTGTTTTTTGGGTTTTGTGAGCTACTGCTGAGACTAAACCTAATTGCATTCAAGGCCAAATATTTCAGAAGTAAGTTAAAAATCTAATGGTGGGACTAATGACAATAACCTAATATCTAATCACTTTCAAAACTAAAATAAGTTCAAAACTTACTAAAATCATCGTCTCGTAAGTCTTCTTGCACATCAAAAGTTTCCCTGTGTTTAAACCTAATTGCATTCAAGGCAGAATCTTTCAGAAGTAAGTTAAAACTCTAATGGTGGGACTACTGACAATTACCTAATATCTAATGATTTTCAGAACTAAAAATAAGTCCAAAACTTACTAAAATCATCGTCTCGAAAGTCTTCTTACACACCAAAAGTTTCCCTGCGTATTTTTGGGATTTATAAGCTACTGCTGAGTCCAAGCCTAATTGCATTTAAGGCAAAATCTTTTAGAATTAAGTTAAAAATTTAATGGTAGGGCTAACGACAATCACCTAATATCTAATAACTTTCAAAACTAAAAATAAGTCCAAAACTTACTAAAATCATCGTCTTGAAAGTCGTAAACAGTACAGCAAACGACGCCCAGCAGAAGAGCACCACACAAACCGACAAAGTTATTCATCTTTCAACTGGCCTAGGAAGACTGAACAGTACAGGGCCCCATTAGTGCCGTCTTATATACAGTGTCGATGTTCTGCAAATTACCATCTGACCATCACCGGTATTTTATCTCAAACGTGCCTCGGTCAAGGTCAAGCCTGTTTTGCTGCCATTAGATAATTTACAGTTCTAACAATGAGGTTTAGTGCGAGGGGACTTAATGAAAGATGGCTAATCAAAAGCTATTTTGAACTATCTTTTAGCCAGTCACCGCATAGAGGAAGTTTTGGATTGTTTTCTGGTTGCCTGCAAAATTTTGGTATTTCCTTGGTTCGTTTTTAGTTATTGTGCAAAGAAAGGAGCTTTCGTGTATTGTTTGTTCAACGTATCTGCGACAACGATTTAACGGTTTTTAATAGAAGGTAAATATTTGACTGGGATGGCTAGATCAGGTCAAGAGATTACAAAAAGGCATCAAAATTAAAATGTTTTTTTTTCAAACATTTTTAATAATTCATCATCATTGGTCCATGATGGGGCTCTTCCAATAGGTGACGGAACTTCTGGCAGGCCTCTTGGTCCTTTATCTGATCAACTGGGCAATTATATTGCATTTCTTTAAACAAGCAATGAGCGAAAGACATGGCGAAAGGATGGCAGCTTTTCAAGCCTTTCGTGTAGAATTTCGCTGGGTATTTCGAATAATTTTTAGCTTTCTCTACACACTTTTCGACAATTTTGTCAGCCGTTTTCTCCGGCCATTGATCAGCAGTAAAAGCGTCTTTAACGATCGTTTTCAAAAGGTCTTCATTTGTGGTTCCATCATCGTCAAGCTGCAAGTTTATAATACAAAAAAAAGTGAAGCTTCTGCTGGGAATGGAACCCAGACCATTCACTTGACGTTGCTTAGTGTTGATAAGTGGAAAGTCTTGGTTTGATTCCCAGCAAAAGCTTGACTTTTTTTTTAAAAAACGCTTCTAATATCGTTCTTATACGGACCTCAAATATGTAACTAACCGTTAATAGAAGTGATTTTGCGCTAGTAACTTACCAATCCTAGCTGCTGCCATTTACATTGTTCGATGCACTGAAAAAGAAGTGTTAAGGTTTTGTCAGCTACTGGCAAACCAAACTTACAGTCATGTCGCTTTTCAATTTCTCGACAGCTTCACAGCTAAACATATCGAAACCCTTGTGCTTATTTTCAGTCCCAACTACTTCCTTAAAGCACTTCCTTGTGACGTCTTTGGTACTCTCGTGGATTGAGTTGAGCAGTTCTTCGCCGCAACAAAGCTTGGGGCCTCTATGATGGTGATGATGCTTGCAACGGCATTTGTCCACCTCTGATGAAGTCTAAAGAAATTCGTTTTAGTTAAATTTTATTTTAATGAAAAAATTATCTACATGATTGCCATCCTCGTCTCGCCTGTAACGAGTATGTTCTTCCTGAAGAGAGTCGTAGATACTTCTCCAATCCGATGCTAGTTTGTCGTCTAAGAAAAATATTGAAGATTATTATTTACTGTTGAGGAACAATTAATAAAAAAACTTACTGAAATAAGGGTCTTGAAAATCATAAGAGTTGATCTCCTCCAGGGCACAAGCGACAAAAACCCCAAAAATGACTGTTTTTATCATTATTCAGGTTAGCTTTTCGGAGGTACTTGAATTATTTATTACACCACTATTGAAACTACTAATAATATGTATAATTTCGAATAAAGGTTCTTTATATACTTTTCGGTGCTTTTGTGTGATATAAGGCCGGAACTAAAACATTATTTAATAGAAATTGTCCAATTTATATGATTTATGCGAATATGAATTTACCCAAAAAAAAATGTTATTTAGTAGGAGGATGACGAGGAAATTGGTTGATGTACGTAATAAAGAATTAAAAGGTTTTGGGATTTTTGCAAATGTAATGACATTTTATTGCCGGTCAAAATTAAATCTTAAGTGTTTTCCGGACTTTGAAGTCGTGATTTACCAAAAAGCAATCTCACCTTCTCAGAAAGGAAAGCTTTATAGACTTGAACGAAGACAAGGATATTCTCATTTTACCAGCAGATAAAGGAAACCCAACGGTAGTAATGCTAACATCGGACACTATTAGATCCCTCCACCTACAAGGAGCTAACTCGTAATCCAAACGCCCGGATTCTGAGGGCCATCAACAATTTAATCAAGGACGGATGGAATAACTAAGTTTAAAAAATCAGAAGCCTTGCCACCAAGGCTATAGGGTTTGCAAAGATCCACAAACCAAATGTGCTGAGACCTGAGACCCATCGTGAGCACCATAATAAGCCCGACCCACGAAATGGCGAAACACCTGACAAAACTACTGCAACCTAAAGTAGGAAATACTGACAGCTTTATAAAAGACTCCACTCATTTTATCGAAAAAACTGCATTTTTTAAAATCGGTTTTTTGGTTTCCCAGGGATGAAGATTTTAGAGAAAAATGGATTAGAGCCTTTAAAAGAGAAGATTTCGTGCCTGGAGAACATAGTAGGGTACATTTATACATAAATAAGTAACAAGAATTTTAGAGAAAGTTAGGTTATCCCTCAGATTTCGTTTATAAACAAAGCATGAATTCCATGAACTTTGTAGAAAACTGGTGTTTTAAGTATGTGAGGTGCATTTTCGCAAGGATGAAGTACAGAAAAAGTTTATTTTTTATAATGAAGAAACAGATCAGACTTTGCAAGCCCCTTTGGACATTCCAAAATTGATCGTGGTAAGAACTTATTACACACTTAACTTATGCTTATAAATTATATAGTCTCCATTTAACTATTAAATCTCTGAGTATGAAACAGATCCCTTGAAGGGATACTTTTATTTATTGAGTTGAGAAATGAACTTGTACCATACCAGTCATATTCCGAGGAAAAGCAGAGGATAATAAGATAATGATGTCAACATTTTTGTCTTCTGTAACATTCATTCATATTTTTGTTAAGTTTTTTTTACACTCTTTTACGGTATCAAGCTGCTGTGGCTTGGATGCATTGTTGTATAAGCTATACCTTCTAAATAAAAAACGTATGTTTCTTGAATTAACTGTTTTATTTTTGATTGCTAAGGGCCAAATGTTGTAATAATCAAAACATTATTTGTGTGGGTTTATCCAACTTCTTAGTTGTAGTCATAATAATTGTATTCTCAATTTTCACCCATTACAACCCGTGTAAACAAAATATCTATGACAAGGCTTGTTTATGGGTTATAATGGATGAAAATTAGGAATATGATTAGAACTATGACTATAAGTTGAATAATCCGGGATTTACTACAACGAAAAGTTGTTGGCAATTTAATCTTACATAATTACCTATAAATAGAAAAAAAAACCACTTCCTGCAGATTACAACATTTTGCACTTTCAACACATATCTCTGCATACAGTTTTTATTACTTTGAGTCCTTGCTGTTACTACACACACTAGCACTCAAATCCTCTCGAAGTAGGGAGGAAGTAGGCTCGATACATCTCTGTTTGTGGAAGTAAGTAGGTAGGTACTTTCTGGACACTGGCACTTTCCAACTACTATTGAGTTTTTACCATTTTGACTGTGAAGACCTCACTAAAGAAGTTCTATGCAGGACATCAAGTTTTGGGTATAAATGGTAGGTATATGATGATCTCTTGCTTATTCCTTTAAGAAAATTAACAGTTAAAAGATAATGTAATTCCTAAAGATAATTCCTAAATTTTTAACAGAAATATGAAGTTTACTGAGTTTGATCTTAGTCATGTAGTACATTTACACCACATGGACCAAATTAGACCAAGGAACAAATTGAGTACCTAATCAACTTGAATCAAAGTTTGTCAAAGAACAGCTGTTTTAGTTATAAATGGAAGCTTTAGCCCTTTTCGGAAACTGCAATCCAATTCCAGAATCCAATTTGAGGCTAAAGTGTTTACACCATAAAAAAGACTGTTTGATCTACTTCCTTTACTCTGAACCAAATATTTGATTACAAGTGTTTACACAACAGTGACATGATTTGATAATTGGACCAAATGTTTGGTCCATGCAGTGTACCTAAACGAGTAAATGTAATACATGGTCTATATAGGAATACGTTGAGAGCAAATAAATCTGTTTATGTAACAAATTTTGAAATTTGTAACAGGGTGTTACATAAAGGAGCTAGGGTTTTATATAAAAGAATATAAATGATTAGAAAATCTTTTTGCATTCTTTGCTCTGGGTGAAATAACTCTTGGGAAAAAAAGCTACATTCTTAATAGGTATATATTAAAAAGTTAAATGCAACCCTCTATACTTGCCTACTGGCAAGTTTACTGTTCTAGTTTATAGACTTTAGTCTGGCCTTTTTCAAATTCAGAAATCAGGATGAGTCACTGAGGGTTAACCTAACTTTTTTTTATAAAAGTAGGTACTCTGTATTTTAACTTACCCTACTATTTTCTTCAGATATAGATTAGCTTACATCCATTTTTTCTTCACACCCTCATTCCTTTGAAACCAAACAACGAATTTGCTAGACCTGTTTACATTGATTTCGCACCGTGACACCCAACCACGTTTGAGAAATTTTCAACACTTTTATAGCACTTGTTAATCTAAATGCAGCACTAGCTGCAAGAAATGTCCTAAAGTCCGGCACAATTTATAAAAACAAAATTATGAATACAAAATAAATAATATTAGTCGCAAAGTCGAAAAAAATATTTGAAATCCATACAATTCAAATGGTCTAAAACACTAGTGACCTTGGACCACGACTGTGACGTCACAGCTTCTGCTTCACGGCCTTATGGTCTAGGTGGCAGTGTAAACATCCCTAATTCTGTTTCCATGCCAACGAAACGGCAATAAATCGTGCGGCTGTCTTCTTTGTCAGACCGCAGTTTTATTGCCCTAGCTAGCTAATGAGGGCGTCGGACTGCCTTTGGGCCACGTGGCGCTTTGTTCCTCAGCCACTTTTTTTCCCAGAATTTTTGACCTGAACTTTTAAGGTTTTCAATTTTCAGTCTCAAATTAATAAAACATGACAAATGGTTTAAATATGGATGCAGACGATAGTTAGACCAAAATTATATTCCTGCTAAAATTACCAGCACCCTGACCTAGTGGGTCCAAGAAGATTAATAAATGTAAGCCTGCAACTCATTATTATCCTTTGAGGCGAAAAGTTAAAATATAATCGCTACGCACTCGGTAAGCTTAGCAAACGAGCTGTAAAGCCCTGTCAAGATTTATTACACCGACAGGTTTGTAGGTTGTAGGGTTTTCCTATAGAATTATTTAGCCAACGTAGAAAATCTATTAGTATGCTTCAAATCTTATTGACAAAGTTTCCGTGGTTATTCTGGCCTGGAATAATAAAATAGAGAGAAGTAGGTAATTATCTCAAAATATAAATTTCGGCACTCTATTACTTCCAGTCTTCAAATAAAATCTAAAAAGTGAACAAGCGATCTTTTTGTTGACCAGTTTATGCACCAAACTTCATGACACTCTGACTCAAGTCTACCAGAAATCCACCCATGCACTTGCTTGCATCAGGTATTCTTCCACAATACTCACATCCAACCAAACGACGTCTTTAATTTGTAAATAATGCAATAAAATCCAACAATAAAACGCAATGTAACACTCGATGGACTCCTTATTAAATAAATTTTATCTTGGCGAAGGTCGTTGGTAGAAGAATGCGATTTGGTATAATAATCCGCCGGATTCCGTGTGGTGATGTTGATGGAATCCGCGTAAAGTGCACATGCACTTAATTGTTACGACCGAAAAGCACGAAAACCTTAAATTGCCATAAACTGTTCGATCGGACTTTAATGACCGCTGATATCGTTGAATTTAGTGGCCACAATTCTTCGAAAGTGGCGTTATTACCTATACGAAATTCGCCTTGTTATTGAATGGCAAGGACGGACGATGAACTGGGATCAGCTGGAGGCAAACCGATGGGCTTTCCTAAACCTCATTTTAGTACATTACTTTTTTTACACAGCAAGTTATAGAAAAACGTAGGTAATGCATTTTATAAAAGGTTTTAACAGACAGATTCAGTTAACTTAAGGTAAGCGCCTTTCCATAGATTCAGTTCTTGTGCAAAGGCGATTATCTCAAGTTTGTCGTTAACCATGACAAATTTGGTAAAGTAAGAACAATTCTATTGAAACAGTAAGCCTAAATAGATAAAGGCTAACTTACCAAATAGAAGGTAAAAGTTCGGGAGTTTTCGGGGCTTTCCAGAAGGTGGGACTTGTCTACTCCATAAAAACGAAAACATGATTTCTGCTTCTTTACTGAATTGAGTGAACAAGGGTGGATCTATTTTATACATATTAAGTGATTGTGCCGACGTAGAGAGAAAGAGATAGAAATATTTGTCATCAAGTTTGTTTTACATCAGGCCAATCAGATCAGACCATCTCCAAGGGGCAAATAAGCAAATATTTAACGTTTGCATTATTTGAATTATTTGAAAAAGTAATGTTCCTGAATTGTGCCGACGTAGAGAGAAAGAGATATAAATGTTTGTCATCAAGTTTGTCATATATATCAGGCCAATCAGATCAGACCTTCTCCAAGGGCAAACAAGAAAATATTTAATGTTTGCTTTATTTGATTTATTTGAAAAGCCTGTTCCTGATTGTGAGGCGGCTGATTGTATTGATATGACAATAGTGTCTATCTTTTTGTTTGTTTGTGCTGTGAGTTGTGTCAGATCCATAAAGTACCAAGCCAAAGAGGTAAATCAAATATGGCGGGTTTGAAGCCTCTTTATATAATAGTTTTTAAAAGTATGAAATCTCAATGTCATACACTAAATGGCAGAGTAAGCTTGACAGTTTGTGAAAGTTTCATTGGTCAATGTCATTGCCAGTTTATTGACAATTGACCATTCCAGGATGCTTATTCTATAGGGAAGAGTGAAAGTGAAAGTGAGAATTGCTGGTCAATGGAATTCGTCAACAGAATTTTTTGAGCATACGTATACTGTTTAACGAGTGACGAAAATAGCATTTTGTCTCGCAAGAGAAGAGTTTAACAAACGAGGTGAAGCCGACTATTCTGGTTTATTTAATTATATTACGTAATATAATAGTAAATTTACGAAATTTGATATCAAACTATAGTTTTAAATCGAGCTTCTCAGATTCAGTATTTGAAAATTTGATGTTGCATTCAGCCGCTAAAGGCAAAAATGGCCTTTTTCTACAAACGTCAAATAATGACGCATTTTACGCTTTCATTACACAAACGTAAACCTAATCTTTTTTGAGGATCAGAATGTGAGTTTACTTTTCCGCGCGTTGCCCAGGACAGCAAGCGATAATAGCTATTTATGTAACCAGTTACGAAAAGTCCGATTTTGTGTATCTCATTCAAATTGCGGGAACTCGCTGCGCTCGTCCCGACGACTTAATACGTGCTAAAATGCGTATTTCAGTACAATTAGTGGTTTCCTGGTGTAATTTTAAGTTTTCAGCTAAAACCAGTAGAATTTGATGTAAAACGACTTAAAACGTGCTAAAATGCGTATTTCAGTACAATTAGTGGTTTTGTGGTGTAATTTTAAGTTTTTAGCTAAAACAAGGAGAATTCGACGGAAAACGATTTAAAACGTGCTAAAATGCGTATTTCAGTACAATTAGTGGTTTTCTGGTGTAATTTTAAGTTTTCAGTTAAAACCAGTAGAATTTGATGTAAAACGACTTAAAACGTGCTAAATTGCGTATTTCAGTACAATTAGTGGTTTTTTGGGGTAATTTTAAGTTTTCAGCTAAAACCAGTAGAATTTGATGTAAAACGACTTAAAACGTTCTAAATTGCGTATTTCAGTACAATTAGTGGTTTTTTGGTGTAATTTTAAGTTTTCAGCTAAAACCAGGAGAATTCGACATAAAACGATTTAAAACGTGCTAAAATGCGTATTTCAGTACAATTAGTGGTTTTCTGGTGTAATTTTAAGTTTTCAGCTAAAACCAGTAGTATTTGATGTAAAACGACTTAAAACGTGCTAAAATGCGTATTTCAGTACAATTAGTGGTTTTTTGGTGAAATTTTAAGTTTTCAGCTAAAACCAGTAGAATTTGATGTAAAACGACTTAAAACGTGCTAAAATGCTTATTTCAGTACAATTAGTGGTTTTCTGGTGTAATTTTATGTTTTCAGCTAAAACCAGTAGAATTTGATGTAAAACGACTTAAAACGTGCCAAATTGCGTATTTCAGTACAATTAGTGGTTTTTTGGTGTAATTTTAAGTTTTCAGCTAAAACCAGTAGAATTTGATGTAAAACGACTTAAAACGTGCTAAAATGCTTATTTCAGTACAATTAGTGGTTTTCTGGTGTAATTTTAAGTTTTCAGCTAAAACCAGTAGAATTTGATGTAAAACGACTTAAAACGTGCTAAATTGCGTATTTCAGTACAATTAGTGGTTTTCTGGTGTAATTTTAAGTTTTCAGCTAAAACCAGTAGAATTTGATGTAAAACGACTTAAAACGTGCTAAATTGCGTATTTCAGTACAATTAGTGGTTTTTTGGTGTACTTTTTAAGTTTTCAGCTAAAACCAGTAGAGTTCGACGTAAAAAGATTTAAAAACGTGTTAAAATGCGTATTTGAGTATAATTAGTGGTTTTCTGGTGTAATTTTATGTTTCCAGCTAAAACCAGCAGAATTTGACGTAAAACGACTTAAAACGTGCTAAAATGCGTATTTCAGTACAATTAGTGGTTTTCTGGTGTTATTTTAAGTTTTCAGCTAAAACCAGTAGAATTTGATGTAAAACGACTTAAAACGTGCTAAATTGCGTATTTCAGTACAATTAGTGTTTTTTTTGTGTAATTTTATGTTTCCAGCTAAAACCAGCAGAATTTGACGTAAAACGACTTAATACGTGCTAAAATGCGTATTTCAGTACAATTAGTGGATTTCTGGTGTAATTTTAAGTTTTCAGCTAAAACCAGGAGAATTCGACGTAAACCGATTTAAAACGTGCTAAAATGCGTATTTCAGTACAATTAGTGGTTTTCTGGTGTAATTTTAAGTTTTCAGCTAAAAACC
>CATOSE010000292.1:0-28994 GCA_951812265.1 Taphrorychus bicolor | reverse complement strand
TGAGCGAGTCTATCACGAACGAAAATCTTACAAGTAAACACACAAAAGGGGGCGTGTCCAAGAAAATAAACGACGCTACATAGAGCGAGTTTATTTTCCAAGATATGCCCCGGCGGAGAAATTTAGGACCGGAGAGGTACGGAACTCTTTGAGACTTTCGGCGACCGTTGCATTGGGCAATGCCGGTCACTCCTTTGGGCGACGTGGCGAAGGCCGCTCTCGCGTCGAAGTTTGCGGAAGTCCACGGCCCTTGGGCGGTGCATATTACGGCTCGCGAGGCGCTTGTCGTGTATCTGGCGGCGAGGGGTGAAGGGATCAGCGAACTTCCGTGGGAACTTGATGTTGCCAACGAGAGTGCGTGGGAAGCCCGTTGGGCTTCACGCCTCAGGGATGCGGGAATTACGAGCGAATCGGACAAGACGGATCTAATAGGGTGGCTGCGCGCTGCGCACTCGCCCGCGACCGGAGGGTCGGCTGCTGCCGCGGGACCAGCACGCACAGCCTTACGTGCGTTGGAAGCAGCAGGAGTCGTTATCAGTGATGCTCAACGAACCGCCGTGGAGCAAGCGATGGCTACTTCTGAGGCAGGTAATGCGGATGAGCAGTGCACCGCGCGTAGGTGTGCGTGGATGCTGTTGACAGGTGAGGATGCTAGCTCAGAGGACGCTCAATGGTGGGATGCACAGCATGCAGCGTTGGGGGCAGTGATGGTGGTACCATCAACCTGGTGGGACGAAAATCATACCGCGAGCTGCACAAAACCACTACAACCAAGTTCTCCGTGCTTACCTTGGAGCGCGCTCTGAAATCCGAGCAACTTTTCGACCGGTGGCTCGCGAAAATGGTGGAGAAATTACAAAACGCTGCCCTCCCCAAGGCAGGGCTGCGTTTGATGCAGGTCGTTGCCCAGTCATCAACCCAGTCGGGCGGCAATTGGAACTGGAAGCGCGCGTATCTGGAGGGATATTTCTTTGATGAATACCTAGGTCTTGGGCTGCCAAAACTTATCGCGAGCGCCAGCGCCTTCAATGCGTCAGGGCAGTTGCAGCTGCACGCTATCTCGAAAGGGGTCCCCTCGTTGCCCTCAACAGTGGGAGCACCTACTTTTTCGTCCAGCGGGAGCACAGTTGACCTTTCGAGCGTGCCCATCGGGAGTGGGGGGTCGCCCTCGGTGGTAAGCGGTTGTGACTTCGGGCCATCCGCATCAGTGGTGGGAACCGGCACTGATCAGGCACAGCAAATGACAACGATGATTGCATCTGCGTTGAAGGAAGCTTTACACCCCCTTACTGCACGCCTGGATTCGATTGAGGGACCGAGTCGCGGCGCGGCGCTGTCAGGTCGCCATCTGATGCCGGTTTTGGCCGGGCGCAAGTGCCTCTTTTGCGGCCGCGACACATGTGAGTTCATCCGGGGCGGCGACCCGTGTCGGGAAGCCAAACAGGCTGAGACGGCACGAAATCAGACCCAGGCAGCTAAGAGGCGTGCAGCCGAGGCTGCCGCCGCGGCCGCAAGCGCTTCGAGGGATGGCGGCTAGGGGCCCAGTCGCCCAGCCTGGCCCGAGCCGAGCTTGAGTTCCGCTCAGGCTCGGGTGCGGGTTGGGCCGCCCAACGATTTTGCAGAGGTGCGGAATCGAGCCGTGAGGCGTCGACGGACGCCAAGGGGCAGGGGCACGAAGGGGCGACCGACGGGTCGGGGAGCGGGAGCGGTTGGTCATCGGGATGGCCGTCTCTCGTGCCGTGGGGATGATCCGCCGCGGCGTGGGACCGATGCTCCCGCTGAGTTGCGAGCCGATGTGCTGGCTCGCGCTCAGTCCGCCAGGACAGAAAGTCAGTGTCCGACGGCAGTGTGCGTTGAGGTGCTGACGCGCGTTGTGCAGTGTGTGTGTGAGCTTGCCACGACGGAGGTCGACAGTGGTGGAGTGGTTCGAGGGACGACGGAGGTCGACAGTCCCGCGGACCGTGTGCATGAATCCCCCACGACGGAGGTCGATAGTGGGGTCGATCGCGAAGGGTACTCTCGACGGGGAGATGCCGTGCCGTGCGCTGCAGCCGCAGCAGGGTGGGAGACGGTCCCACTATCCAGACAAGCCCGACATCCCTCTGATCGGGCAGACGCACGACCTCACCCCGGGTGGATCCCCGGGGAGGCTGAACCTCGAGAGGTTGACGGCCTGATCTGTCAGGGCTTTGAGGGGCCTTGCTACGAGATTCGAGGTACGGCGGCGCGGATTGGGCAGGACGCTTCCGAGGACGCTTCCTTGCCTTCTCTGACTTCGCAACCGGATCCCGATCAACCGACCTATGCGAGCCGAGGCGAGCAATACGGATCGGATGAGGGTGAGCCATCTTGCGAGCCTCCGTTCGAGTCGAGCCAACCCATTTTGGCGGCGTGTATACCAACGAGAGATCGGCCACTTGACGAAGCCGAGTCTCTAACAGGTACATCAACGCCCACGCCTGATGCGGAACTGGAGAGCGACTTGCGCGAACAGTGGTGTCAGAGCTGTGGTCAGCTTGCATCACTTCCCGACTCGCAGTCCGTCTTGCCCCGAGGGGCGGAGGTCTCGAGTGTGGTTTCACTCGATACGCTTGACCCGCAGGTATGCCGTGGGGTTGGCCCGACGCCAGGTCGACCGGTTCGGCAGCCATTATCGGCTCAGGAAGTTTCGAGTCGAGAGGTGATGTTGGCTTCCTCTCTCTCCCGGTTTCCAGCGGGTGATCAAGCGTGGTCCAGTCTTCAGCGAGGTGCCGCCTCTTTTCTTCACCCGCTTGAGGCGCCGATGGAACGTGGCTCAGTTACGTCGGAGGTGGCCTTGCCTCTGGCGTCCGACGGTCATCTGCAGGTGCCGGCATGGGCTGAATCTCGCGTCACGGGGGGAGTTCGAAGCTCAAGCTGAGCTGGCTGAGAGGACGCGCGATTGGGATCGGGAACACGTCCGATTGCTGAGGCGTCTTGACTCGGGCGCCCGCGTCCTAATCTTGGATCTCTTCTGCGCATCCGGCGGCGTCTCTGAGGGTTTCCGACGCATGACGGCGACGTCCTTTGGCGTGGATGATACCGATCAGGAATTCTTCACGGCGCGCTTTGGGATCGAGAGTTTCGAGCAGGGTGATGCGCTTGACCGGGATAGGTTGAGACGGCTGGTCCGGAAGCTTCGTCCGACAGCCATTTGGGCTTCACCTCCGTGCGAAGCGTCACCCACGCTCACGTTCGGAGGTCAGCCCTCTTTGGCTCAGAGGTCGATAGCCGCGACGCGAGACGCTCTCATCGAGACAGGCCTGCCCTTCGTGATCGAGAATGTGCGCGGCGCAGCGTCGGAGCTCATGCCCCATGCCATCACGCTGAGGGGTCAGGAATACGGGCTCGAGACGGAGCGTCCTCGTCTATTCGAGGCGGGGGGGGGGGCCTGTTGCTGACGACCAGTCGTTTCTTGGCGCCGGGCGGTTCGGCTCTTCGGGATCGGTGTTGCCTAGGTGGTCGAGCCAGATATGAACGGCTGGATCGTTTTGGTATGCGGATACGAACGCCGTGCTGCCAGGGCAATCTCTTCGCCGTGATGGGCGACGCACCGAGGCGAAGCACAGTAGCGGAGTGCGCTCGCGCGATGGGCTTGGACCACGATCACATGCCGTACTCTCAGATGTCGAAGGCAATTCCGCCTGCGTACGCCAGCGACATCTTGGGACAGATCGCGAGGCACGTGCTTCGAGACCGTTTTGGCCTACCGGTCAGATCGTACGACGATGCCCTGAGCAACTTTCCCCAAGCCCGCCGTGAGTTGTCCCACTGGCTTCGAGGGGCGGGAGGCGTGTCCCCGACGCAAGGGCTGGAGCTGACCCGCCGTGGAGCTGAGCAGCCGGCCGAGCCGCTTGTTCTCCTTCCGTCCAGACGAGAACCCTCGTTCGAGCTGGAGTGGAGCCTGACTGAGCTGGCGATCAGAAAGATTGATTTGTCGTGGGCGGGAGCCGCGGATCAGGCGATGTGCCCCTCGGCGGACCACGCTTTACTCGAGGCCATCCGCCCCACGGATCGACTCCCGCTGTTATGTGACGCCGACCGGCTCGTCGCTCGTCATACTTTTATCCGGGTGGCGGCCGACGACATCGAGGCGACGGCGCGGCTCCTTATTCGCGCTGTGCGAGACGAGCGGGCCGCTAGAGCGGTCGTGGTGTGTCGCTACGATGAATGCGAGGCGTGGCTTCGCTCCATCGGCCGTGGTATCCGGGTCTCGAGAGTGATCGAGCTAGGAGGGCCTCGGAGTGTAGGCGTTCACCGAGGCACCGACCTCGTTAAGGGATGCGGCCACGCCGTAGTGTTTGCGTTGGGCGAACGGTTGTGCGAATCCTCGGCTTTCGTGGATCACTCGGACGTGGAGTGCGGGATGGATCCGATAGACCGGGGTGCCGCCGGTGTGCCGTCGAAGTGGAAGCATGCTGTCGCCCACACGCCTTACCCCCGACCGCCGGTCGAGGCCTGGAGAGGAAAGGGCTTCCCTTCAGAGATCATCGACGTCATGGCGAATGGGGTCGTCATTGAGCCTTTCGAGGTTACCGTGCCCGATCCTGACCGCCTGAGCACACCCGCTGACGTGAGCCGGGGCCAGTCGGGACCAGGAGGAGCGGAGTTCGTCGAGCAGGAGCGACTGCCCGGGCGGTTTTTCGACGAGCACGGCTGTGAACATCGTTTTCAGGTCGAGAGCGGGCAGTACGCCTACCGGGACCCTGAGCATTTCCAGATGGGCGTGGCTGAGTGCGACCGGGCGCTGCTGGTTGGTCACCTCGAGCCGGTTCCGGCGCATCTTGTCGACTGGGCCCTCACTGTGGCATCACCTCACTCGTGGACGATCGTACACCAGTCAGCGGAGAAGTGGCGCGCGGCTCAGGATTACTCTCAGTTCACGAACCGCCGCGTGGGGCGCCGGTCGTTTACTATGACATCGGTGGGCGACGCGGTACGTGTCGTGAAGCCGACCTCCCGTTTCGCGAAGTACGATCTCCGCGACGGCTTTTGGGCTGTTCCCGTATCGGAGCAGAGCCGACCATGGTTGATGATTCGTCACCCCGCTACCGGCCGCTTGCTGTGGTGCACGAGCCTACCCTTCGGGTATTCACTCTCTCCCTTTCACTTTTGTTCGGTCACGGAGAGCGTGGCTCAGGTCCTTCGTCGTAGAGTGGCCGGGCTGGGCATCCATGTTTTCGTTTTTGTGGATGACTTCCTGGTCATTGGCGATGACGAGGATCTGACTAGGCGCGGGATGCAGATGCTCGAGTCGCTCCTCGACGAACTGGGCCTCCACTGGGCGCGTCATAAGCGACGGGGCCCTGCCTCTGTCATCGAGTTTCTCGGCCACTTGCTAGTTAACCTTGAGGGTGGTCCTCAGGTTGTGGCTCTCACGCGTACGCGCCAGGAGCGTCTCTCCGATCTGCTCGACCATTGGCTTCTACGACGCCCGCCCTCATCTGTCCTCGACGCTCAGTCGTCGACCGCAGATCCGCGAGAGCTGGCGTCGCTGCTCGGTCACTTGGTTTTTTGCAGTGAGGTGATCCCGGGCGGCCGTACTTACATGCAAGCTATGCTTCGCCAGTTTGTCGGCCTCGAGGTCGACTGGATGAGGGGATCCGTGCGCCATGCCCGCGGCGTCTGGGGACGAATCCGCCTTAGTGATGGTTTCTGGCGCGATCTGGCGTGGTGGCGCAGTGCGCTCCGTCGGGCAAACTGCGTGCCGATGCACCTGCCCGAGTCGATCGGCATGGCAGCGATCGTTGGCACAGATGCTAGCGACCGTGCGTGCGGCGAGCTGGCCTGGGTGGACGGCACGCGGGAGGAAATGGTGCTGCGCTTCACGGCAGCAGAACGGCGACGGCCCATTAACTTTCGTGAGCTCCTGGGGGTCGTCCGATTTAGTCGAGCGGTGGGGCCCTCGCCTGCGGGGCTGTACACTGCTGATCGATATCGACAACACGGCTTCCGTCGGAGCCGCTACGGCTATGTTTAGCAAGTCTGAGGACATGCAGGAGCTGATCCGTCGGCTGATGACGCTCGTTTCGCGCCACGCACTCACACTGCGTCCGGTGCACACCCCCGGCGAGACGCTGGTCCGACCCGACCAGACGAGCCGAGGAACCGAGGTGGAGAAGCCTCGTCAGAGGTTCAGCCGAGGCGAATTCGCCTGCCTCGAGGCGCGTTTTGGGCCGTTCACCGACTTCCTGGGAGCGGAGCGGACCTACGCCCAGTCAGCTCTGACGGACGGGCGGGGGCCGGCGCGCCTCTGGGTCCATCCGAGTCATGCGACGGTGGCGACAGCGTTGTCTCGGGTGGGAGAGCGGCTTACGACCTCTCGAGCCACGTGTCCGAGAGGCTTGATTGTCGTTCCGTGGGCCCCACATGCCAACTGGTGGACGTTAACACGCCACCTGGAGTGCGTGGCGAGATTTGGGATAGGTTCACGGCATCTCGAGGAAAATAGGTTGGGCCGATGGGCGCCGATTTCTTCGAGGCGTCCGACCGCCGTGTTTGCCTTCCCCCGTGTGTCAGGTACGGCACTTCCACTCTCGATCCTGTGCGCGCTCGGCCCGGGGGATCCGAGCGACGAGAGGGCACCATTCGTCGGTGTGGGTATCTCTGCAGCGGCGAGTCTCCCGACCGGATCACTGCTGTACGCACCGCTTCGCGAGCCGGAGGGGGAGACGGACGCCGATCACATCGACGCCGGATGTCTGTATCTGACGATCGAACCATGGACCGGTGAGGCCGGGTCGAGCCCGGAGTGCGTCTGGCTCAGACGCAGGACCCGACGCCGCGGGCCCGGCTTCGATACGTTCACATGGGAGATGGGGACCGCCACCGCCGGGCGAGGCAGCTACCTGCGAGACAGAGTGGGTTTCCGCCCGGTGACGAGTGAGCTGTGGCTGGTCAACGAGTTCGCTTCTCAGCTGCCCGATCGTTCAGGATCCTCGTCCACGATGCATCGTTTCAGGTTCGATTTTCTGACGGCCGAGCGGGAGATCGCGAGGCGCGGAGAGATCATGTCCATACCGTTCGCTCGGGCTTGCTATGAGGTAGACGAGGTGTCGCTGGAGGCTGCCGTCCGCGCCTTGACATCGGAGGCCCCTTCCACCCCGCCGAGACTCGCCGGGGGGGACGACCTC
The DNA here is from genome assembly GCA_951812265.1 of Taphrorychus bicolor. Lineage (NCBI taxonomy): Eukaryota > Metazoa > Arthropoda > Insecta > Coleoptera > Curculionidae > Taphrorychus > Taphrorychus bicolor. The sequence continues at coordinate 21,843 of CATOSE010000292.1, read as the reverse complement.
GACGTCCGACCTGTCAGTGGCCTCAGGGCCCGGCCGGGCGACACGTCCACGCCAGGCTCAGCCGATCCCGGATCTGGGCTAGCCAGGACGCCTGCCTCACAGGACCCGCCATCTCGAGGGCACTCGAGATCGCGCCGAGCTCGCCTTTCCGTGAGCGGTCAGCCCCTGGTGCCAGTGCCGTACGAGGGTATGCTGTGTGCAGGGTGCAAGGGTCGTCTGGCAGGAGGGCTGGTGTCGTTGGTGACCCCAGGCGGAACCGGCATGATTCATAACTCGAAGATATGCCTCACCCTTGCCCGACGGGCTATGGCGTGTGAGGCAACGACGGAACCTGCGTCTCTGGCTGTGTCAGCAGACGCCGTTCCGCACCCGGTGAGTACGGGTGCTCCTCGCCGTCCGATTCGCACGGGTTCTGACCAGCGTCGGGCACAGCTCTCCGATCAAGTGAGCGTGGCTGCACGCGAGCGGGTTCGTAAGTGTCTGGCTGGAGAGTGCGGCGAATGCCGAGAGACGCCGATGATATGCCTGGGCGAGGTCGACGGTACCCCCTGCCCCGCTCGGCTCCACGGCGTCAAGTGCGCACAGATCACGAAGGGCCATGCGGCCCTTGGCTGTTTCAGGTGCACATCCTGCCGGCTCCGCCGCCTGTCTCCAGACACTCCACTGTCTGATTTTCCGGAGGGGGCGATTCGGGTGGCGGAGGAGACCATGCTCCTCGAGCTGTCGTCTGGAACTGAGGCGACAGGGGGGTCGTACCACGACGTCCTGAAGCTCCAGCGGGAGTTCATGAGCGGCCCAGCCGCTGTCTCGTGGTGTAACGCCCTCATGCCACTCGATGACGCTGAAGTCTTAAAGATGTTTCTGACATGGCTGACGACATCGCAGGATCGCGCGCTGTCGCTCGACTCGTTGTTCCGAGTGTCCGGCATCATTATGAGCAAGACCACACGCGAGAACCTCACGAAGAGGGGCGACGTGAAGGCGCACTTTGAGCACCTCCAGGCGATACACGGCGAGGAGGCGGCCCCCCGCACGGCGGCGAGCCGCCGCATGATACGCCAGGCGATCGAAGTGGAGTGTCCGGCGAGACACCGAGACCCGCTCGTGTGCGTGCGAGCCCAGCTCGACATCGCCATGGAGGTGATGCTGGGCCTGCGAGTAGGTGAGGCAGTGGGAGGCGGCGATTCCCATGGCCTGCTCGCGAACCATGTCACCATCGTCAGAAAACTCGACTCGGAAGGACGGCCGTGTGGCGACGAGTACGTCGAGGCGCTCATCGAGCACTCGAAGACGGGGTTCCGTCGCATCGTCACCGCGTGCGGACAATCTAAGGGTGCAGCGGCTGTCCCACTGGCCAGGCTGCTACGTGAATACTGGTCACTTGCCGAATTCGCGATCGTAGGTCGGGCCGAGAACGGATACTGGGTCGAGCGCCCGGACTACTACGTCCTGCGTGTCTCCTTGAAGGCTCTGACAAGGTCCTCAGAGGAGGACGCCAGACGCTTCGATCTGATGTGCGGTCTGCTCGACAGGTCGGCCAGCCCGGAAGCCAGGCGATGGGCCGCGTTCACTCGTCTCCGGGGACGCGCTCGCATGCTCGGCGACTCGGCTGACAAACGTTATGTCAACGTTGTCGGTGGCTTCAGGGACAGCGGAGACCTGCAAGTGGTAGCGAAGGAGCTCGTCAAGGCGAATTTCGAGCCCTGGTTATCCTTCCAGCCCGGACCGTTTATGCGAGCCACCCATGGGAAGGATCTGGGGCTGTCTCACATGCCGATTCAGCCGGGGTCCACGTACGGGGCGCTGCACGCCATATGTGACGCGGCGCACAGCGCCACACACACGGCGCTAGACCCTGACCCCGAGCTGGACCTGAGAGGCCGTGAATTCCCACTGAGGGGACATCACTCGTGGAGGAGAGCGGCCGACACCTTTGCTCGCCAGTCGATGGCGGAGACAGGTGTCACGGAGGCCGATATTGATCTGATTTTCGGCTGGCAGGAGGCCTTCTACAGCCAGAAGATGCAGCGACACTACGAGAGTCACTTCGACAGGATCCGTCGCGCCGCAGTCACTTCGATGATTTGATGCGGTGGCATTCGCGTTGCTTCATGCTGGGAGCGGGCGATGCGCGATCACTGTGTCGATGCGTCTTCTCTGTGTGTGTCGATAGTAGTGTGACCCCTGGTTTATGCGTAAGATTGGAGTTAAGTGGTATACTCCCCATTCCCAGTTTGCGCTTGCGCGGACTGAGACTGAGCGAGTCTATCATGAACGAAAATCTTACAAGTAAACACACAAAAGGGGGCGTGTCCAAGAAAATAAACGACGCTACATAGAGCGAGTTTATTTTCCAAGATATGCCCCGGCGGAGAAATTTAGGACCGGAGAGGTACGGAACTCTTGGAGACTTTCCCACCCACCCACCCTGTTCTCATCCCACCCTCCGCCCCTATTCTGCACGTTGTTTCCACCCACCGAACCCAAGCCTTGCACCATCGCGCGCCTCGCTCGCGGGCGATACGCGATCACTGTGTCGATGCGTCTTCTCTGTGTGTGTCGGTAGTAGTGTGACCCCTGGTTTATGCGTAAGATTGGAGTTAAGTGGTATACTCCATGGCAACACTGAAGTGGAGAGGGGTGGGTGCCCTATCGGTGCTCGACCGGGCACCGTACACCTCTCCGTCGGGGTAGTTGCCAAGGGTGGTAGTTGCCATGGCAACACTGAAGTGGAGAGGGGTGGGTGCCCTATCGGTGCTCGACCGGGCATCGTACACCTCTCCGTCCCCTCGACAATCATCAATTTCTGGCTCACGGCAAAGCTTTGGGCACTGTGAGTGAGTTGGTAAGGTTCGGTCTGAGTTGAGGGTGGATGCCCTATCGGTGCTCGACCGGGCATCACACACCTCTCCTCGAGAAGTGAGTGCCCCGTCGGTGCTCGACCAGGCACAACACTCCTCCCGCTCGGGGTAGTCTTGGTCCTAGCCAAATCAGTTGCCAAGGGTGGTAGTTGCCATGGCAACACTGAAGTGGAGAGGGGTGGGTGCCCTATCGAATGAATGAATGAATTAGGATGTTAAAACAATAACAGACGACCCATACACACTGGAACCTCACGGTTCGACGTCCTCGAAAGGGGATCGACTCGGCACGTCGCACAACAGCACACGACGTACAAAACTACCACATCTAGAAATGTGTACTCTCCGTGCGCGCAGCAATCCAGCATGCCACCTTCGGCCATTTCCGCACACCACCCATCTCCCTGATCATGCGAGAGTGCCATGCTGCGCACGGCACGCGGGCGCGCCGCACGAGCTCAAGTGCCCTTGCCGACGCCCTTGGGGCCCTTGGCATCGGCAACGCCCACCGCGCTTCGGCGCTAGCAATGTATTCAGCCCTTGCACTCTCCTCCGCTCGTCGAATTACGGCCATCTCCTCTCGTTCTGGAATCGGCGCATTCCCCAACACCCTATCCACCCTCACATTCGTCGCCACTTCGCGCAGCCAGGCTTCGTTTCGTTTCCTGCGCGCCGTCTTAGCAGCCTCTTTCGACTCCTCACAGCCTCTCCTGTGCTCCTCCTGAAGTTCTCTGCGCCTAATCAGCCATGCCCGCCGCTCCCTGCCTCGCGCCGCAGATGCTTCACGCTTCCGCTGTGCACTCACACCCTCTACCCTCACCACCCCATTCGAAACATACGTCCTTGCACCCCCACGGAGGCACGTCTATCTCTCTCTTCCATAGCCAACATCCTGCGATGTCTGCCTGCCCTCTTGTTGGCCGCCGCCCTGGTGCTACCCCCTAACTCCGCCCATCTCCTCGCAGCCCGCCGCCACGCCAACAGGGTCGATCCCGCAATGCCCACCTCCTCCCTTCCCCAGCTGTCAGCCTCTTCCAAGAAAGACACCCGTCTTGACGTTTCTGTCCTGGCTCTTCCCCTGGCCTGTGCTGCCCACGCCTCGCTTCCCAACGTGAAGATTTGTGTGAGCTCAGCAGATACATTCCCGACAATGCTCCCAACGAGTTGTCTCACTAGTCTCCCCCCCCCCGCCTCAATCTCGGCCCATCCCTGGGGTATGCCGCATGCACTTCCGAATGGTCTGGCGAACCATGATCCACACGGAACTTGGTCAACCCCACCCCTGCCCGGTCCCAGAACTCGCCTGCGCACGCTGATAATCCTGCAGATTGCCAACCACCTTTCCGCTGTCCAGCTGGGTTCGCATGTGGGTAAGGGGACGTCCTCCAGCCACACCTCCCGCAGAGCTCCAAACACTCCGCACCACCATGGTAACGCCGGCGGTAGCAGAAGCATCCCCCGGTATCGTACCCTCGGATCCACCGCCATCGCTCGCCACTGCTGCGCCCTTGGACTTTCCCATGCGTGCCTGCCAGCCAGCTGGATCGCCGGGAGAGTCGCCCACGTTCCCGCCGCCCAACTTCTGTGGAGTGCCCTTAACTCAGTAGCTCTCTCATGTCCGCCTCTCGCGACCACCTGCCTCCACCCCTTTAAGACTGTTGTCAGGCAACGCATCTCTGCGCATGCTTCCCTGGCCACTCGTATCGCCGGTTGCATCAATGATTCAGCTGCCCATGCCCATCTGCATACCACAAGCACCAGACGTTCCAACGAAGTGGCCGCCTTCTTCCCTGGGTCAGCCATACGTACCACTCCTGCAAGCACTCTAAGCAGCTTATACGCACGAGCGCTGTCCTGCGTCGGTAGCACACGCGCGGCTGCCGCACGTGAGCGCAGTTCTGGAGGTGCAAACTGTCCCAGGCCCGCCTGCATCACACGTAGGGCTTCCACCCATTCGTCACATTGGCCAGAGTGAGCCACATATTGTTCCCCCCGCCGCAAGGCAGCCACTATAGCGATGCGCTCAGGGTGTAAAAGTGAGCACTCTGTGGCTGCGTGCCACCATGTGCATCCTGTTGCAGCCCCACATGGGCATCGGACGCCCCGAAACAACCGATCCATCAAGCCTGGCCAACGTTTCGGATCCGACGCAAACCACCGGCAGCACCCGATCGCTGCCAGCACGTCCTCCGCCTCCTCCTAAATCCTTCCCCTTCGAGGAACCAAGTCACCTTCCTCTGCCCACACCGAGTCAAGGGAGGCCGCCCGTAGCACCGACACCACGCGATGTTTTCCCCACTGCCGCGCCGCCTCCCCATCCGTCACAACACTCTGACTCTTCCCAAAGTGCAGCGACGCATGATCACGAGGAGCGTCCAGGCCCGGCACCGCCTGCACCTCCGCCGACATGGCCTCCTTGGCAACCACATCGACCCATTCGTTTGGAAGCGCTCCTTGATGTGAATGCGTGTGCACCAAAATGACTACATTAAACCGGGCCATCGCCCTCAGCCATGCCGAGTGCCAATCGTCCCTCCTAAAGTCCGCCTTGTGCCGATCGTGGGCGCGTACAAACGAGTGCAGTGCCTCCACAGGAGATGTGCAATCAAACAGTATCATCACCCGTGCGCACCCCTCTTCTGCCAGCACGTCCAGCTGAGCTGCGAATTCCGCCAAAAACGAACTGTCGTCCCCTTCGCTGGCAAGCGCTCGTCGGATACACGCCCCGTCGTGTCTTATGCAGCCTCTGCTCATCGAGGGCTTGCCTGGATCATCATTGAGTTTGAACGACCCGTCGACAGCCCACACTGCCTGGATTCGCCACTCCTGTGCAATAGCTCGCGTCCTATTGAATAAGCTACGAGAGGCACGCGGGCACAGGAACGTTTTGCCCCTCCACTTGGCACGGGCCTCCTCAGGCATGCTGGCAAATTCGACCACCGGTACGTGGGCCAGTTCCCTTCGGGCGTTCCAGAATAATTGTCCCACCACCCCGAGGCCCTCTTTGGATGTCACCCTCTCCCCCGTGTCATAACACAGCTGAATCTCGTCGTTGAGTTGTAGGTGGCAATCTTCCTTCTCATGCACTAAACCCATGTCCTCAGCTTCCTCCCCGGCGACCGCTGCGTCCAATTCGACCAACTCCCGGGCCCTATGTTCATTGCCGAATTGCAGTACACGTTGTGGCAAGTGTGCCACGACCAGAGTGCCCTCCCTCCGCCACTCGCGCCAAGCCGAGAGCCCATGCCGTCTGGGCAGGGCTGCCGGTGCCTCTGGCCCTCCGCACGCCTGATGCAGCCTTCGCCTTAGCCACTCTCTCACGTGATGCCCTTCTTCGCCCTTGCGTCTGGCTCCGTCAACATCACGAATGAATTGCCATATGTCCGTGAGTGATATCCGCTTGCCTCCTGCCCCGGTCACGGTGCGACGCCATATGGCCCCCTCATCACGCATAAGCTGTCGGGTTGACCAACTTTTCTGGCTGTCAGGTTGACCAACTTTGCGTTGCCCCCGAGTTCCTTTCGTGCGGTCGTGTGTGTCCCCCTTCCAGGTGGACACTGGGCAGCAAACTCCCCTTGACTCGAGGCCCCTGAGTATGCGTTCCCACGCCCCCTTCGCGACTGCCGGGAGCAGAGGCCACCTTCTTCTAGCCTCGACGAATGACAACCATCGCGACGCACCTTCAAATCGTCCAGCCATGTGTTCAACCTCAACAATGTGAGCCTGCAGTACCTCCGGCTCCACCGGTAGGCCGATCCCAGCCGGTTCAAACAGGGGTGTAGACACAAAGCCACACCAATTCCGGCTGTTGGCGTTAAGCCCGTCGTCGGCGTCCTCCCCCCCTTCTCTCGTGAACCCCCCATGTCCCGTGCAGACCTCGATATAAATGAGCACCAGTGCATCTGCCACATACCGTACTTTCGTCGTGTCCAGTGAACGTCTCAAAGCATCCGTCACGTGGCGGCCGTCCCACTTGGCTGGGTCGACTCGGCATCCCCAGCTGTGTAGTGATTCAGCGAAAGCGGCCCGCACCGTGTCTCGCAGTTGACATCGTTCTGCCGCTGCCATCGCCCTCGTGGCCGTCCGCCACAGCGCCTGGGCTCCAACCTCGAAAAAGTGCACCTTCGGCCTGCCTTTGCTCATCCCATATAGTGTCAACCTCGGGGTATTCCATACGCGTCTGAACTTCATGTTGTACACTGCACGGAAGCGTGCTTCCAGTTGCTCGCACAGTTTCCACGGCATAAACCCGGATGCTCCCCAGTAGCCACCGAGTCCCCTCGTCAGTATATTGCCTAATTCCATGAATTCACCGGGGCGTAGGTCGAATGTCCGCATCTGTGCGATGTACCCTTGCCACGCTCGAGTCATCCTCTCGTCCTCCCCCTTCACCGTGCCGTCTGCGTACCTCAGCCGTCCCATATGCGGATAACCCTCTTGCAGCGTGGCCCGTCCCACCACCTGTCCGTCCTGTGTGTGCAGCACTGGGACGTACGCATCGTATGGTATGCCCTCTTCCGTGTATCCCACCCCCGCGACCACTGTCTTGTCCAGTCCGGAGATGCCCAGTCCGCATCCAGACGCCACTGCAAATGCAACCCACATCGACCACGCGACCAGGAGCTGGTCTAAGGACGAAAACAGCCCTGCCCAATCGTCCGCATACAGAATCTGCAAGAGGCGTCGTCCATCCCCTGCCCCCCATAAGTCGACTCCGACTGCAGTGGCCCGTATTGCGAGCGCAACGGCGTCAAGTAGTATCTTCGCTCTGTCAGGGCTAAGGACATCTCCCATCAACACGCCCATGTAAATCCGAAAGGGCTCCCCCAACCCATGAGCCGAGTCATACTCTCCCGTGAGTTCCCCAAAGAGCGCCCCGATGGTGTCCGTGAACGTCTCCGGTAAGCCCATGAGTAGTTCTTGCGTGGTCACCGCCCCTCTGTGGACTGCCGGGAAGAATGTCTTTAGGTCGACGTACAGTACGTATACGGAACATCTTTGCCGGCGCGCCGACTGTAGGCAGAGAATGAGCAGCAGGCTGGCCTCTGAAGCTCCCATAGCTTTAGTCCACCCCAGCTGTTCCTCAGCGAGTCGTGACTCCATGTCACTGAGCGCCGTCATCAGCAACATCTGCCCCAGAACCTTCATGCCTTGTGCCATGAGTGCTATGTCACGTCTCTGTTGTACCAGCCGCCTGTCCTTCTTCGGTTTGACCAGAAGAACATATATCACCCGTTGCCACGCGAGGGGAAAGTCCTTCTGCATTGCGCACTGTCGTAGGCCCTGGAAGTACAGCTGTAGTACGTCCTCTGGCACTCCCTCGGCGAGTAGCATGTCCACGCCCAATCCGTCAGCCCCCACAGCCTTCCGTCGTCTCATGCGACGCAACGCTCCCCTGAATGCCTTGTAGCTGAGCGCGTCACTCAGCGCCCATGGCTCACCGGTGTCGGCCATGCGCACCTCCGGCCACTCTGCGCAGAAACAATCAGTGAAGGCTTGAAATGCAGATGTGCACACGCCCCCCCCGTAGAAACGCACCTGCTGATCGCTTCCTATCTGGCCCAATGCCAGCGGAACCTCTACCGGGTTGCAAACCACCCCCCGGCGAGGATCGTCCCTGCGAAACACGCGTTGCATGGCTGCATTCCCTCCTTGCTGCTTCCGCCTGCGTAAAGCACGGCGAATACGTTCCATCGCCATCTGTGGAGCTCCCTCGATGAGTCGTTCAGCCTCCCTGACAATGCCCATCATAGTCTCGGCCTCCCTTCGCCGGTGTCGTAACCGTAGCCTTTGAAAATATGTCAACCTGCTGCGGCAGTGGTGTAATACCTCGTGCGCGACCCGCACGGGCCCCAATCGCAGGTGCTGTCTCCGCACCTCATCGAGTCCCGTCCCTCTGTGAAAGATGGCATGCCTCCTTCCCATGAATGCCTCCGGCCCCTTGTCGCGAAGCAAGCGTATACACGTCCGAAGCAACGCCCTCCAGGACCCCACCGCTTGGTCAACCCCAGCTGCGCCGACCACCAATCCCCCTCCGTGATGAAGCCTCTCCTCCTTCACGCGAGCTCGCTTGTGCGCCTCCACTACCGTCTCCGTGATCCTCTCAATCGACTCGGGCCACCGTCCCTCGCCTTGTAACACCCGCGATGCCTCTACACTCTGGTCCTGTTCAAACGCCTCCGCTACCCGCACCGCCGCGGCGACGCCCCCCAAACCTTTGCGGGTCGGACGCCGGCCCCTCTCGACTCGGTAGGTGGTTCTTGTGGCTTCCACCCAAACGTGGTCAGATATCCACTCCTCCACGCCCCCGGAGCATGTTGTCGGCGGCACTAGTGGTTCCAATCTCCAAGCTTCCATTTGAACCCCTGTGGTCCATATCTGATCCAGAAGTGCCGTCCATGCCGGTTCTCGTCCTGCACGCACCTCCACATGTGTAAATCGCCCTTGCCGCTCAGTCGCGGATTGTGTGTGCTCCACCACCTCGGCACATCCCTCCTCCCTCGCATGGCCCGTCGTAGCCGCGGCACAGCATGTACATCCCGCCGGTCCCTGCCAGCGCCGCAGAAGCCGATCCGACGCAGTAAGTCCGTGGGCTGATCTGCGCCACTTGACGCACGGCACCCTGTTGAAGTCCCCCAACATCACCCCCCCCTTCCGAGCTTCCAACCAGTTCATCGCCGCGCGTAGTTGCTCCTCGTTTCGCTCTTCAACATGACTGCCGTGTATGCCAACCACACCGACCTCAGAGCCGTCCGCCGTGAGGGTTAAGCAAACCGCCAATGTGCGCTCTTCCACCGCGGTTGCGTTGCCCCGTATTTCTAGGGACGCTTCCCTCCACGCGACACATATGCCGTTCTTCGCGCCCGTCCCAGGTAGCACCGCCGCTGCGTACCCCCTTCGCGCTAGCCAGCGGCGCAGCAGCCGTAGTACGAACATTGATCCTGTCAATTCTTGTAGAGCAAACACGTCCACTTCACTCTCCTCAAGCCGAGTTTCGAGCCAGTCCAACTTCGTAGCAGCACTCGTGGATGGCCGTGTAGACATACGTAACCCCTGTGTGTTCCAAGTAGCCATACGAATTGTTCCCTTGCTGGTGTTACCCTGCTCCCGCGCTAACCAGCCCCCGTGCCAGCGCTTGCGCAGCCACCGCTGCACCACCGTCGCCGCCACGGCCGCTCGCGCCATGTAGACCCCCCGCATCGCTCGGCCCACTGCGCTCGCTGTGCACCCTGCAATGTCGGTCCAGTCAGTTGGAGAGCAGTCCGCACCTCGTACAAGCGCCAGAAATGTGATCGTCCATAACAGCAAGCGCATCCCTCCACCCTCGCTCCGATTCGCGCCCCACGTGCCTCTCCTCCCACGCTGCCGCCGCGTTCCACGGTATCCCCATCTCCTCGCCATGAGTTCGGCGCAGCGCTGTAGAGGACCTGCCTGGGTGCCACCACCCCGCCTCCGCTGTAATTCGAAGCAGTTGTCCCTTGTCACCTCGGTAACGCTGGAGGCCACTGTCATGCACCCCAGCGCAATCAAGAGCCACCAAGACACCAACATCCCCTGCGCCCTTGAGCGGCGATGTATTGCCCCTCGCCCAAGACGTGTCCCTATCCCAGTGGTGCCAACAGCCCACCTTCTGAGCGACGTCCGCCGCAGCCCTACCACTTTCCACTGTTGGCGGCAAGACAGTGAATTAAAGAATGGGGTCGCTAGCAATAAGTTCTGCCTCAGTGCTGTCCTGAAGTGTGCGCCCGCCGTGTGGCCCGACATCCGCACAGGTCTTGCCCACGACCCCTTTCGAGTCACCAGGTTGACCAACTTTTCTTTCTCCGTCACGCCCAAGCCGTCGAGGCCGCGCCGACACCGCACATCGCATTCCCTCGCCGTAGGTCCATACGCAACGTTCGGACCCCTCCTGTGGGCGGCGATCCCACTCCCTGTGCGGCGCAGCATCCTCGCGGTCACCGATGTCCAAGCCAGCATCACCCAGGAAGTGCAGGCGGGCACGAGGAGGGTGAGGCACGCAACTTTAAATCGAGGTTCGGGCGCGGCTCGAGGAGGACTTCGGCCTCTCCCGGTGGCGCCCTTACCTGCCATATCTTGCCACCTATCTCTAGCGTCCCGCACTCCTTTATGATATACGAACTTATCATAGTCCTCCCCTATGTTGCCCAACCTGGGGACGCCCTCAACCTTCCCCTCCCAGCACTCCGTCTGCCACAACATCCAGACACAACCCAATGCGAACGCTGAATGTACCGTCGCGCCGCCTCGAACCCTAATGACCCTCGAGTCCGCTACGCCCCTGACCCGCGGCGCAGGATGCCGACAATGAAAAGCCTTGGCCGCATGCACTGTGCGCCCAGGTGAACGCGGGGGCAAACCACCTGGTTGTACCAGAAGTATGGAGTGGTGGCTAGAAACCTGAGAAGGGCTAGCAGGTATGGGCGGCAACGCTGGCGCACGAGGAGCCCCTTCACATTTTCGAGAATTATTACACATGGCGCGCCCGACGGCTGCAAGCATGCCTGTTGCACGATGTAGCAGATGAGCCGCGTGTTGTACCACGCACTCTGCTGCCACTCCTTCTCTGACCCAGCCGCATCGAGATGCGCGGACGAATATGGCTTGCAGGGCCACGCGGCCACCAGAATGTGCGAATGGCGCGTATGCGCGGCATCGAGCACGGCATTGGCTGCCACGAGCGCGCCCGGGTATTGCATCCAAAGCGCATCCCGCCTCACCTGACATAGCTCTGAAGCAGCAGCCAGCTCGGTCTGCATGCCCAGCGACCCGAGTGCCCGCGCCGTTGCCAGGTAGCCGGCATTTGCCAACCCTGCACAGGCGGCGTGCACCATGATAGTGTGATCCACCGCGCGCACCTCGTGAGTCTCGAGCATCTTCCTCCATGCCCACCGAATCACTGCAGCCGCGGCATCCACATGCATGGAGTCTGCCAGCGCAGCATGAGCCTGCAGAGCAGTAAGCGGCGCATGCTGCCGCTGTGCCTGGATCTCGTGTCCCTCCACCGTCGCAGTGCGTACTGCGCCCACGATGGGCGTCAGCCCAGGAGAATTTGCCCCAGCATCGACAATGTCCCATCCTTCTCCAGCTCGAATCCCATAAGGTTCGCCTCCTCCTCCACTGCCAAGACTGCCAACTGCCCGCCACTGACCCGGAAGAGCAGTTGTGATGGCGATGCAACCAATGTCGGAGCCGGCTGCTCCACCGAGATCACCTGGCACAAGGCTCCTCGGAGCATCCGCCGTGCCCGAACTCCCCATCGTAGTGCGCCAACCGGTAGCCCCCGTCGTGCCACTGCGGCAATGAGGTGGCGAGCGCTCACCAGAGCCTCCCCCTGGTATCTGTGCACCTTCAGGGCGCGCAGGCGCCGAACGTCGACCCGTCTGTTGCTCAGCGGATGGCGCCGCCCTTGATCGAGCGGTAGCATCGACTGTAACCACGACTCCGCTGCTCCAGTATGCGCGCTCAGACCCAGATGTTCCATGAATCCAAGGCACACTACCCGCTCTGCCGAGATGTTCGAGCGGCGGACCAGGCAGTTGGTCAACCTCGCAACCTTGCGGAAATCGTCTGCCTCGTCCATGACGCGCGTGATTCGCGTATCGAGACGAGACGTGATCCACTCGTACCATGTCTCGTTCGCCTGCCCCCATGCGTGTAGTGCACGCAGCAGCTCCACAGAGAAGCGGCTGACTCTGGCCTGTAGCTGCCTTCCGCCTCCTGTGTGCAATCTGCCAGGCTGCTTGCCGGGCCCTGTGTTCCACCTCTGCAGCCACCGATGCACCAAGCGCTGCCGTACCAACTGTTCTGCAGCATGCCTGCGCATCTGCGCTCGTGCGAGTGGCGTCAACCATCTCTTGCTCATAGTCGGGTTCGTGCTTCGCGTCAGTGGGACCTTCCCCTCCTGCAGGCGGTGCCTGTCTCTTGCTGCTTGCATCGCATCCCGGCCTGGTCTGGTATATCCGCGCGCCTGTTGCATCGTCCTGCGCCAGAGCGCGTTGATTGCGTGAGCTCTGTCCTTGCATTCCAAGTCGATGCTGCCCTCTGCCCACCGGTCCTTGGTAGCTGCCAATGCATTCACCCACTCCTGGCAAGCTGTGCACCAGTCGAGAGGCGATGGACAGTAGTATTTCAAGATGCATAAGACTCCCTCGAGCGTTTCCGGAAAACAACAACAAGCCCATAGCGCCGCCGGGCGGTCTTTCACCGCGATGCAGTCCTGCAAGAAAGCCACCATCGCCTGTGCCGAGGCTACCCTGACACAGCCTGGCTTGGAGCCAGCAAGTGCATCCGGCATAAACGAGCGTCCCTCGATTGAAGCCGCAAGATGCTCCGCTCCCGGTATACGCGCGCGGCAGCAGTCGATCGCAGCGCACAGATCCGACAGAACGGCGTCCCCCCACTGTGGGAGCTGCACCGGGCTCCGTCCAGTCGATTCGCGTGTCGCCCGCATCCTTCCAAAGTCGGCGCCGCCCCAGGAATTGGACGGAAATGTAAATTCTCGCCTTATCTCCAGCCAGAATCTTGTAAAAAAATAAATTGCCGGCACGCTCGATCCTGAATAAATGAAAACGCCCTCGAGTAAACATAAATCGTCTCAAGTCGGCAGAATACATAACCGATGCATCCCCGCTCCAGGGTCCTTCTTGGCCCCATCTGTAGTTCCCGAGATGTAAGAAGATATTCGTAGATGGTAAAAATGAACAACTCCACTCACAGAAGGGCGAAAAACCCTGGAACTCTCCCATCGAGTTCCCGACGCATAGCCGAGTATTACTCAAAAAAAAGCATTCGAATTGTCGACTCAAAGAGGGGCATATCCTCAAGCCCCACGTATGAGTCCCCAAGGATAAAGTCAGTGCCGAGCCCGTAGCACGGCCGAGGGAAGTGGTTTGAACATACTTATTCGGGACGCAAACAAACAGCGCAATAGGTGAGCAGGCAAGGGGCAGCGTATAACGCCCTTCTGTACCCAGCCATGCAGTCGAATAATGTTCCCCCCCTTCCAGTCTCCCACACCCCACCATCCCCGTCCACTCCCCTTCCGACACATAAACATCTGGACAAGGATGAAGAGTAAAAGGTAGGTGTGTGACTGGGAATGAATGGCCCCTTGTGAACGAAGTTCGCAAAGTAGTCCTCAATGTCGAGTGCAGCGAGCGTGGCGGCGGCGAGTGATGATCACGAGGATGCACCCTCGGAGCAGTTTTCGTGCCCTGGGACATATTCACACTGCACAGCCCCGGGGCGAAAGCGCCTGTTAGGTTAGGTCGGTCATAGCGCCACTCTCGTGAAGACACAATACATATAAAGGGTGAACATGCCATTCTCAATACGTATCCCCGCACCGCCATCCCCCCGCAAGAGTTCCTGGGCTTCCTTCCGTGCCTGACCAGCTCCCGCATCCTTCCCTCATCGCTCAGTCGATGCGAGCATGTTGCAATCCGCCCCTCAATCATTTTTTTTCCTTCTCAGGTGCAGTCCCCCCGCGAACGCGCGCCCCAGTCCTGTGGCCCCGTGTGCCCCTCGCCACCTGTCGACGTGCAGCATCATTGGCTCATATGCCGTGGCATCGCCTCCGCTGTTCACTCCGCTCCTGGACTCCAGGGTGGCAGGATCCTGCGCCCTGAACTCAAGAACTACTATCAGCATGCACATGTGAACCCCTGCTCTCCAGCCCGCCCAAGACGAGGTTCGCCCGACTCCACCCCCCCCTGGTAGTGCGCGCCTGGCATCACCTTCAGCCGTCGAGGTTGACCGCTTCGCCGCTGGTCTCATGCCAACCTCTGTCGTCGGGCCCTCCTGCGGATTGCGCGCCCGTCTCGAGCCCACCCTGGTGGACAGCGGGGGCGTAGTCGTACCTGACGCGCTCGCCCTGGCCCCTTGGACCACCTTGGCCCTCGACAGCGCTCCCCTCAGCTTCCTCAGTGTAGCCTCTGACGCACTCGTATCCAGTTCCTCCGCCTCCTCCTCCGCCCCCAGTTGTGTACCTGCCGTCATCTCCGCCGACCTCGCCGAACCGTGCTCCTGCGACTTCCTCGCCGTCGGCTCGACCGCCTCCTCCTCAGTAAACACTTCCCCCTCTGCGTCCTGTGCCACTCTCGGCTCCCCACTCCGCGCCTCAATCCTCACATCCCCTGCGGCAACTCCTGCGGTAATGTCTGGTTGGGTGCAGGGTGGTGGTAGATCAGCCGTCAGAGCTTCGTCCATCTCAAGCCCTTCCTCGGCCTCCACGGTCTCGAAAGCGAGTGTGCGGCGCGAGCGCGCTGTCTCCGGACCTGCAATGCGTTGCATCAAAGAATTATTCTGTATCATCAAACTCGCCAGCGTCTCAGCAATCGCATCCGCTGCACGTCGACCGTCATCGGCCCTTGCATGTGCCGAGGCCACCATGGCACGTTGCAGCTCTATTGCCGTCTGTATCTCCTCCGTCTGAGCTTGAAGGGCCGACATCGTTTCGGATGTCTCCTTGCTGTGCCGTTCGCAAGCCTTGACTTGAGCGGCCATCGCGTCTGTCTGTGCCTTTGCCTGTGCTGATAGCTCGTCTCTGAGTAGTACGTGCCCTGCCGCTAGTGCAGAACGGTCGGCTGCCGCGTTCTCCGCCACCATGCCGACTTGTGCCACCAAACTCTCAATAGCCTGCCGATGCGCTTCGCCAATCTGCTCCTTCTCCGCCAGATATTCCGGTGCAAAAGCCCGGCACACCCCCAATAACATCTGGCGGTCCACAGCAAACAGGAAGGCAGGTGGGCAGGGGTCGTGGTAACACAGGAAGTCGTCTCCAGCCTCTGGCGTCCACGTCCCGTCCGTGCACATCGCGACGAGCAGTGCTTTTTGTTCCCTGTTCTCCGGCGTGTCCGGAACAGATACCTCGTAGGCCCCATCCGCCAACCCCTTGTCGTGCAGCGAGAAGAACCTAACATCATCTTCCGCAGCAGCAAATGCCTCAGCGAAGAATTGCCTCATCGGGCGACCCTCTCTGGTGTCGTCGCGTTCCGCCCCAATAGCGAGAACCCCGATCTTCAGGGTACCCCCTCTCGTCCATGCGCGCCCCGGAACCACCATGTACCTCGTTGCCGTCGTCAACCCAGATCCCCCAGAGGATTCAGCAACAGCTGCGTGATTGAGTGGGTAAACCGTCACCACCCCGTCATCCATGCGTGCCAGCTTCGGATCCGCCTTGACCAACTCTTCGGGGCTACCGTTCACACAAATTCTCACCTTGTCCATGCCGGCACCGGGCAAGCCACCGCCCACTGTATACGCGATCTTGGTCACTCCTGCGAGGTTGACCAGATCCTCTATCAGTTCGCCTATGCACGCCTCCTTTGGCGCCAGAATTGTACAACATTCTTCTTCCCCAAAGTCCTCTTCAGTAACGACCGTCCTGAACCCCGCCCCAGCGAGCCTTGCCATCCCCAGTTGCATTTCCTCCGGGGAGCGTGCCACCAGTTTCAGCTCGTAGAGGCCGCATACTCTGCCCCTTGCATCCCTTGCTCTCACCCTTGCAGCCGCAAATGCATCGTGCTTGGCCAGTAACGTCGGGATTACCTCGCGCACGGCTGCGTGCGCTCGGGCAATTGTAACTGCGTCGCCCTTTCCTCGTAGTACAAATTTCTTTTCCTGGACCCAGACTAGTATGGTTTGGCGAACGCACTTGGCCATGTCAGACGTGCGTCTCGCTCTGACGAGTGCAGTGTAGCGCGCAATTCCCGCAATTTTTGCAGGCGCAACCGCGCCCGTGTCCTGTGTCGTATCCATGTAAAAGTACTCGCTTGCGTGTGTTTCTTCAGAGTGCCACGTGTCGTGGCGCCGCTCCGGCGCGCGCGTGTCGAAAACCCTTCCGCGTGTGGGAAATTTGGGTGTTTTTAAATATGTCATCACGTGTGCCGCCCGCCCCCAGCAAATATTTTTTTGCGGCGTCCATCTTGGTACCTAGGCACCAACTGGTACCAGGTACCAAGTTGGCCTGAACCCCTACCAGGATCAACTTAGACACCTCTCAGAGCTACCAAGTACCGGCCTGATAGCTCTGGAGACACTACCAACTTTGTCTTAGATGCTGAAATCCAAACCTGGCCCATGCCTTAATGGCGATGCAGACAAGGCCGCCAGGCAACATAAGCACGGATAACCAGCTATGAGAACATTTCGGTGGTCAGAGTGATTCCAGAGGCCAGTGCCTTGGAAATTGATACCCGCAAGACCGGAATGACGCCGGTGATACGCGTGCAACATGCCAAAAAGGTGCCCGATAATTGGTGGGTGTTCGATGTTGACGGATCGGGGGCCAGTGGGAAAAGTGCAGCGTTTACCACAGAAGGTGATGCATGGGGAAAGACTAGAAGACAAGTTGATGAAGACATGGGACAGTCTCTAATAACAAAGCCAGGGTCTACGAAGCAGAGGATGTCGTTTGCGCTCGAGGGGAGAAGAATTCCTGGTGGTACCTCGTTAAGTTCAGGGGATATAGAAAACTCGAATGGGTGCAGGACAAACACCTTGAAGATGTTGGATCGTGGGTGCAAGACCAGATGACCGAAGTACGTACCACTGGTGGGCAAATTAAAGGCAAAGGAAAATCGACTGTGCGCAAATCGCCTAGACTGGCTCAATCTTTTTTTGTTTGTTTTTGCCTTAGTTAAGATTGTAAAAACAACCTACACACCGTGAACATGCGACCAGACCCACGAAGGTCCGTAGACCAACCGGCGCGCATGCCACTGCTGCCTCCCACGAGCAGCGACCCTATCTGCCGCCCACTCCATGTTTCAAGAGCGAGGTGAGGCATCTTCCCTACTTGCATGCAAGCCTGGCGTCTTGGTCGAATGCCAGTGAGGGGAAAGGATCAAACGGGACCAGACCGACTCCGGACGAGGTACCCTAAATGCTGAATTCAAAATCATTGAATTATTTAGCGAGTCTTTTAGCATTGAATTATAAATTATTCAGCAGAGGCTGGTGACTAGTAATATCGTAATATCAGTAATATTATGCACACACGGTCTCACGAGATGCGCGCGCGGTCGCCCCACATCCCTCATCCCCCACCCATCGCGTTGTCCGCTTGCCTCACTGCGCGCCTGCTCACATGGCGAGGTCCTCCTCATCAGTCTCATCAGAGTCGGAGTCAGAGTCCCACTTCACATTGATGACGCATCGGGAATCGTCATTCCGAGAAGTTGTCTAAGTAGGTATTATAAAACAAATGGTCTTAGAAGTAGTGTCTTTGTACATTTTACTTGGTAAGTACTGTTGAGGTAGGATGCGACTGCGGCGGGGGTCGCTATAGCTCGAGATGCGGCGGAGGCCGCCAACGTGAACTCTCTACGCGAAACTGAATATAAAATAACAAGACCCTAGGGGTCGTACGAACCAGCTGAGTAGACTAGAGAGCACACGGTAACTAGGACAAGAGTTTGAACTTCAACACCCCCCCGTGCTCGAACGTGGGGAGAGCAGTTCATGTCCGCAAATTCATGATAATGTCTCGCATAGCGAAGAAAGTCTTGCGGCCCAGAGGTTTTGTAAAGAAATCGGCCAGATTATCAGCGGTACGTACAAAGGGTACGACGATGGTGAGGTCCTCGACCTTCTCACGTATGAAAAAATGACGCCGGTCGATGTGTTTAGTGCGAGGGTGATGCTGCGGATTGTAAGCAAGGTCGCGTCCGGCCTGGTTATACATTGCCATGCTCGTGGGTTCTGCACCCCCCCCCCCCCCCCAATAAGTTCGGATAAGAATCGGCGGAGATATGTGGTCTCCTTTGCCGCCTCACTGGCGGCGATGATCTCGGCTTCACACGAGGATAGGGCTACGGATGCCTGCTTCTTGCATGACCAGGATATGGCTACCCGATTATAACTAAATACTGAGCCGGAGGTAGAGTGCCGAGTGGCCCAGTCTGAGTCTGTATAGCCGTGCATAGCCGCGTCGCCTGCGCTATAGCGGAGGCCGACGTCGCGGTGCCGGACAAGGTAGTATAGCACGCGTTGGGCTTCCCGATACAACTGTTTGTCAGGGTAGGCCATGGCGCGACACAGGAGACCAACAGCGAGAGCGATGTCAGGACGAGTATTCCCGCTGCAGTATAGCAAGGCACCGACCAGACTTTGATACTTGGCTCGCAGGCCCTCAGAAGATGCCTGTTTGCGCGCGAGGGCTTGTTCCACGAGGTCCGTGAGCTCTACGGAGGCCGGCGGCATACGGGCGGTGAATCGGTCCGGGACACCGTCGGGAAGGAATGTTTCGGCCAATTTATCAATGTAAGCTGACTGGCGAAGGACTACGTCTCCGTCATGCTGCGAGATTTCCACGTTGAGCAGGTCAGACACGGTTCCTTCGTCCTCCACGTTCCATCGTCGCTCGAGATCGTTAGTGAAGGACGAGTATAGCGAATGTTCATCGGTGTGTGAGGGTAACACGAATAGATCGTCTACGTAGCAGCCGATAATGATTTGTTCTGACCGAGAGCCGTCGGGAGTGGTGATGTCCTTCGTTAGGTAGAAGATGCATGGGTCCAAGTCGCTCTGCACAAAACCCCACTCCGTCAGCCACGGAAAGAGGGATCGCTGCCAGCGACGACCTGCTTGGGCCATCCAGTATATAGGCTTGTCTACTCGACATAGTCGCGGGCGTCCGTCGCTTCCTACTCCTGCGAGACGCTCGTGACCTGGGGGTGGGTAGCAGTACACGCACTCACCCTCCTCTAGCTCTCCCTGCAGGTATGCGGCGACGAAGTCCCCTCGGTACATACCCAGACCCAGTCTTGCGGCGATAGAGCACAGCAGGCGGAGCGAGGTCGAGCGCATAGCGGCACAGAAATTCTGGTCGAAATCCACCCCAGGCTGCTGGGAGCACCTTTGTACGCACAAGCGAGCTTTCAGGCGTCCATCGTGCTTCTTCTTGTATTCCCATATGAAGCGGACTATGCGGCGCCCGGTAGCGGCGGAGCGATCGACGTATGTCCATGATTCGTTCGCCCTGTGGTTCTCGATTTCGGCCACTTCGGCCTTAGTCCATCCGGGGCGGTCCTGAGCCATCGCCTGTTTGTGATTACACGTGTAATGTTGCTGTGGGTCCTAGGGGGCTCTGGGAGTGTGATCGCAGTCTCCGCCGCTCCACTCCGCCCGCACAGCACCCCACGCACCTATCGCAGCTAGTGGGGGGGGGGGGTGAGGTTGGTGCGTGGGCTGCTACTGGGATCGACCTCGACCCGGAGTACTGCTCTGGGAGAGGGTGTGGGAGATAAAGGAACCGGGAGAGCCCTGGGGGTGACGCCTGGCCGGTCAAGGGAAGCTGCTCACCGGGGGTCAACAGGGGGGCCTGCGCGCCTAAAGGAGCTTGCATCGAAGTCACAGAATCAATCAATTAATATATAAACTTACAAACAAAACAAGGAACTACCGACGATCCGGCCGGACGGAGAATCACCCAGAACTTTTAACCGGAGAGACTAAAGGGCATATCTCTGACTATCTCGAGATATGCCCGATTACACTTAAGAGTATTAACAACCGGGGTTTACCCTGAGACCGGGGTAGGGCCCCGGGGCGTGGTCACGCCACGCCCTAGGAACCTGCGTAGTGGTGCCGATCATGGCCCACGCCACGTCGCACGGGTATCCGCGGCCACCACACTAGCAAAGTAGCCACTTCGTGCTCAAGTTGCTACATTTACCCCTTCCCTGCCGGCACTCATAGTGCAGACGATAGTCGGAGCAATCCTCCGGCGATCACCAGGGCCCCCCATACCGCCGATCACACTTCTTTTGCCGGGTCGATCCCCCAAACCTCTCGCAAACCGAGGGTATCATCCCCAAGTACCTAGGAGTAAGACCGACTACGCCTCAGGGTTACAACCCCTCCTCGCCGAAGGGATCCGGGATAATAAGGTCAAGATCGTCCTTAGTAAGCCAATGGCGAAATGGCTCTAACTTAGACTGACGCTTAGCTTGCCAGCCTTCTAGCATGGAGTAGGCCGCATGCCCCGCTAACCTTGGCGACCTGCGTACCTCAGTAGGAGGGTTAGTCGCGGGCAGAGGGATAGGCGCCGTCGGGGTGGAGGACGGAGTGTCTTGGCGCTCCACATCCTCTCGCGCACGGCGCATTTGAGCCTGCACCCAGCTCCCAGCGTCGAACAGGGCTTCACCGGCTACCATCTCGGAGTCCTCGTAGTTGAGAAACTTGACACGATACCACCACCGGCCCTTCCCTCGAATTGCTCTCTCTACCATTTCGACTTCGTAAACCTTAGACGTCTGGAGGCTAGCGCCGAACACCTCGTCCACCTGCCGGCGGGTCTCCCCTCGGGCGTCCGCAGGGGTGGTAAAACTACCGCTCTGGCCACTAGTACCTGATCCATCATCAAACACCCACCAAGAGGAGGGAACCTTGGTCGCATGCCGTAGGCTAATCACGGGGCGCATGCCCGTCTTCTGGGTATCGATTTCGATAGCGTTGGCCTCGGGTATTAGGCGAACCACACGGAAGGTCCGTAGGGCGGGCTCCCCGTGCTTACGCCGGCGGCTAGCCGCAGACTCATCTCCATGCCTGACCATTACGCGGTCGCCCACCCCAATCCCGTTTAGGCTCCCAGGCAGGGCACCGGTCGCCCAACGCCGCACGCTAGCCTCTACCCGCTTGATGCGCTCACGCTTGACATCAAACGAGACTGCCCGGAGGGCATCCCACGCGAGTCGTAATCTCTGAGACAACGAGCGTAAGAATTCTTGCCCCGGTAGGTCATAGCGCTGCGCCAAAGGGTGCTCCAGTTCGGGGACACAGATAGGGTGCCTGCCGAAGAGTGCCGAAAACGGGGAAACCCGGGTTCCGGAGTGGACGGTGCAATTGAGAAGGTGGCAGATCATAGGGACAGACAGGTGCCAATTTGTCAGCGAGCGGCAGTGGCGGCCCAGTAGGTTAGACACTCGCTTAACGGTAGCTTCGGCCAACCCATTCGACC
>CATOSE010000291.1:0-14404 GCA_951812265.1 Taphrorychus bicolor | reverse complement strand
CGTGATCGATAATCACTTTCTTATCGCCGCGGCCGTATTCCATTCTTCGCGAGAAGCCGTTGTACCTCGCTATGATATGCACATCGTCGGTTTCTGATTCTTGGTATTGCGGGTCGGTAATTTCCAGCCACTCTTCTCGAGTTATCGGCTCACCGTCCGTATTCCAGTAATCCACTATAGGATCTTCTGCCATGTATTCACCTCCGTCGAAATATCGTACGATACATTTTCCATTATACCTTCTATCGGTGGAACAGACAGGGTTATCATGAGTATCAATTCCCGTATACCGACCGACATTATTGAAGTAAAGCTCACACGTCTAGGTAAGGGATACTCATGGCAAAGAAAACGGCTCACCGGCCTTCACAGTCCAATAGCCAGTATGTACGGAACTCTTCCGGTGAAAAGGTGCTGAATACCGCATACCGGCCGAGCGGCACGAAACGATCCGGAGAGAAAGGCGTCAAGAAGAGCGGTTCCGATACGATCATGGCCAGCACCCAGCCACCTCCCATCAGAATCGAGGATAGAGGGACAACACGTTACTATACGGCTGACGGAGAGCTCCATCGGGATGACGGACCGGCGGTGGAATACAGTAGTGGCCGTAAAGAGTGGCATCAGAATGGTAAGCTTCATCGCCTCGACGGTCCCGCTGTCATAGGTGGTGACGGCCGGCAGGAATGGTATAAGGACGGCGAACTTCATCGTACTGATGGTCCTGCTGTAGAGCTCGAGGACGGCTACAAGGAATGGTATCAGCACGGTAAGCTATACCGTGCTGACGGTCCAGCTATCGAGGGTGATAGCTAATGAATAAGGGCCATGTATCTTAGGATACATGGCCCTTATCTTATTTAGTGGGTGACTTTCAGGTGCTTATCGTTGCGAAGAACGTGTTTCCAGTTCTCTATACTGATCCGCAAGCCCAGGGAGTCGAGCTCTCCTGCATATTCCCAGGAGTACTTATCGATGGCCCTCGTAGCATGGACAACAGCGCCTGCGAAGTTGAGGGTGACGCGACCGGTGATAAAGGTTTGGTCACGCAGCTCGATGATTGCCTCGAATACGCTGATAAGGTCCTCATTCTCACTCGCAGCTCGCTTATCGTTCTCCCTCTCAACGAGGATGCTGATGAGCTGGAATTTGTCTTCGTCAGAGATGTCGTAGTTGGTGATGCGTTCTATCAAATCAATTGTTTTCATACTTATATTATACCATAACTGCGCTAATTCGTACACTCCAGATACCCATTTTCTTAGTGCCTGCCATGCGTAAATCGGGAGCGAACGACGTGAACACATGCTATGATTTATGTAGTCTAGGCCTATGATGGAGTCAGGCATATGGCTGGCCGGAGGGCTCGTCATTATAGCATTCGAGTAGCAGGAACTTCTCCTGTTGTGTATCTGTTATGAAAGCGAGAGCACCACTATGGCGAAAAATTATGCCAACAGGCCGTCTGAGTCCCACCGTAAGTTTGTACGCAACTCGCAAGGTACTCTTGTGAAGAATACAGCATACCGTCCCGGCAAGGCACATGCGAAGACACCAGTGAGCCTCGCACCTGATACACGCAAGGCAAAGATGTACCGGGATTTCAATGTGGGACCCAACGCGTTGGATATGGCCAAGCAGCTCGAAGATGCGGGTTACCAGCCGATGCTCGTAGGAGGATTCGTCAGGGATACCTTCCTGGGACGTGAGTCCAAAGACGTGGATTTCGAGGTGTTTGGTGCCGAAAGCATCGATGACATATCTCGGGTACTCGGAGAGACCTGCAGGGTTGATGAAGTCGGTAAACAATTCGGAGTTCTCAAAGTGACGAAGAACGGTGAGACAGTCGATGTTTCCATTCCTCGTAGTGAATCGAATACCGGAGCCGGCCACCGTGATCTGGAAGTGACGGGCAACCCCCAGCTATCCTTTGCCGAAGCGGCAACCAGAAGAGACTTCACGATCAATGCGTTGATGGCGAACGTCACGACAGGAGAGGTCATCGATAATTACGGAGGGTTGGAAGATCTCTCCGCCAGGCGTTTGAGAATGGTCGACAAAGACAAGTTCGGAGAGGACCCGCTGCGAGTGATGCGGGCGGTACGGTTCTCATCCCAACTCGATTTCGATGTCGACCCGGAGCTTGAATCAGTGTTACGTAACACTGATATTTCACATCTGCCCCAGGAAAGGATATGGGGAGAGACGGAAAAGATCATCACCAGTAGTAACCCGAGTAAAGGATTGCTGCTGATGGATTCCACTGGGTTAACCGAAAAGTGCGGATACAAAAGAGTTGCGAACCCTCTTCCGGCATCGAAAGAAGCGTATGTAAGTGTCATGGGTCTGACAACCGGTCAGCACAAAGTACCATCACATATCGTTTCATCCGGCACCAAAGCGGCACAGGTCGCAGATATTGTTGCTGCATCCAGCCCGGCGGAGATACTGGATAAAATGGTAGAGACCGGCGGGAGTGCGGATATTGCAAACGACATTCTCAAGCTGCGTGGATCGAGCGCTTACATACCTGCAGGACTCAAACCACGACCAGCACTTCTCAACGGTCATGATATCCTCGGTCGAGGTATTTCGGGCCCGGATATCAAGAAAGCTTTGGTAGATCATCGAAAAGCCATCAACAGGGGCATCATTCACGATAAAGAGAGTGCCATGAAATGGCTCGCCAACTACACAGTCTAAATACTCATCACATAAGGAATACTCATGGTAAATATTGTTAATGCAGATCCTATCGACTTATTACGTCATCGCTCAGCGACAGGCAAGTACATAATTTTCACAGAAGTTACACAGTATGGTGAACCGGCTTCTGTAAATGCTAAGAATGTGTACAAGAATTTCGGCTCGGCCGCCAAGGAGTACAAGAAATATGTGAAGCGTGCCAGGGATATACGAGAAGGAGACGTATATATCGTTGACATTGATAGTTCCTTGTCGATCGCGTTCTCATATGTCCCGAAAAACGAGGAAGGCTACATTCCGGTTGCATCTCTTGTGCATTCCTTGAGTGAGGTCGTATCTCGATACCCGAATTATCAAGTCAGGGTTCCGGCCCACGGTGACAGATTATTGAGTAGCAGAATCGCCAAGAACATTCCAGGTAAGTTCTCTTCCAAGATTGTGATTTTCAAATAATAGTAGCCCCGCTAAATAGCGGGGTAATCGAGGCTACTATTATACAAAGCGTAATGCGATAAAGCCAGTGAAAATGATAATATATTTAACACTATAAGAATATTGGCCATAGCTATACTAGTACCTTCCGGAGGAATTTTATGAAAAAGAGAATCATACTCGTTTTCATGCTCATGTTATTGACAGTGGCGGGTTGCGGTGATGTCGATGTCGAACAAAAACATGTCGATTCCACTCCTGTACCCGTTGATGTCGTTGCGAGTTTTGCGAAAACACCCGTGGTGGGGGTGAACGATCCCGTGTCGATTACCGTACACAACGGCACTTTGTCGTCCGCAACTCTCGTCAATACGATCAGCCATAGACGATTTCCCATGTCTATCAACAATGATAAAGCCTCGACCAAGCAGGTGAAAGCTTATTCGACGAAATACACCGTCGAGTACACGGTAAAAAATACAG
Organism: Taphrorychus bicolor; assembly: GCA_951812265.1. Classification (NCBI taxonomy): domain Eukaryota; kingdom Metazoa; phylum Arthropoda; class Insecta; order Coleoptera; family Curculionidae; genus Taphrorychus; species Taphrorychus bicolor. The sequence continues at coordinate 10,783 of CATOSE010000291.1, read as the reverse complement.
CTGGTGTGACGATCACCGGTGGCGAATCCTTCTCCACTCCCACACCGAGTAACTTTGTCGCGGCTTTCATCGCCGTTGACGGTGAGAAGAACTTGGGTATCGCGCAACCCATCATCGTTCATTTCGATGAGCCGGTCACATACACGAAGACAGCGAAAGCACTAGTTGCGATAAAGACGAGCAGTGGACAGAAAGTCGCAGGCCGCTGGTATTCAGATCAGGAACTCCATTTCCGGCCAGAAAAATACTGGGACCTCGGTACCACAATAGAAGTACATGTCAACATCGCGGGTAAAGAGTTGGCCAAGGGCCTGTACGGACAGAAGAACACCACGGCGAAGTTCGCCATCAATTCACCGTATTACGTGAAGGTCAGTGATGCAGACCATATGGTGCGGGTTTTCAAAAACGACCAGCAGGTGAAAGTGATGGCTACATCAATGGGAGGTCCGGGACATGAAACCTACGCTGACAACTACTACATCTCCACCGATAGGGCTGAATCCGTAAGGATGGTCAACACGGGACCTGACGCATATGACACGGTTGTCCCTTATGGAACACGTATCACGTACGACGGCATATATCTTCATGGAGCTCCATGGGCTTACGGAGCACTAGGTGTATACAACCAGTCGCACGGGTGCCTGAATCTCACCGTAGAGGACGCAAAATGGGTTTACGATAATCTACCCTCCGGAACACCGGTGACGATCACAGGGACACACGGGGGCAAAATGCCGGCCTATGACGGAATGTCCGACTGGTCACTGCCGTTTGCTCACTACGCGAACTAGTGTGCTCAAAAGATTCTCACAGTATCATTGATAGTTGAATGCAACCAACTATGAAAGTGAAGATTTATCATGACAACAACATCGGACAGGGACAGCCGTGTCATAGCGAGGGTTGTCGTCGTCGATGACATACTTGAGCATACCAACGCCGATGCCCTGGAGATTGCGGTTATCGGTGGATGGCACGTTCTCATGAAGACTAACGAGTTCTCCAAGGGTCAAGAAGTAGTGTTCTTCGAAATCGATGCCGCCCTTCCTCTCGATGATCCGAGATTCGCGTTCCTCACACCTCGTGGATCGAAAACGATCGATGGCAAGAAGTACCACGTCATCAAGACGGTCAAGCTCCGCGGTGAACTCAGCCAGGGACTACTACTGCCCGCTACTCAGTTTCCCGAAATAACCGATGACCCGTACTGGTACGACAATGTAGGTATCGTAAAGTACGAGCCGTATATTCCGTTGCAGGTTGCTGGCAAGGTCAAGGGCAATTTCATCACACTCAATGACTTCAGGAAGACAGATGCCGAGAGAGTGCAGAACCTCACTTCCGTATGGAATCTCATACAGGAAGAGGAGTGGGTAGCAACAGAAAAACTTGACGGTGCATCGTCATCTGTTATTATCGAAAGTGATCGTGTACGTTTGTTCTCCCGTAATTGGGAGTTGGACCCGGAATCGAATACAGCTCTAGCGGACATTATCGACGACATGAATATCGGTCACCTTGTCGACTACCAGTTCCAGGGTGAGCTTATCGGACCTGGAATCCAGGGCAACAAGCTTCAACTGAAGAAGCAGGAGTTACGGATTTTCGGCGTCTTCAAGAACTACCTTCTCGTTCCCAGAGAGGAATGGCCAGAAGAGTTATTGAAGCGAGCCGTTCCGGTACTCGATATATCACTGCCGTCAACTATTCAAGAAACCATAGCGGTGGCGGATGGCCTCAGATCCACTATTAACCCTACTGTTTTAGCAGAAGGCATTGTTTTTACAGCCGGCCATCCAGTTCGAGCGCTCGGTAACAGAGCAGTTTTCAAATCCATAAATAACAAATGGTTGCTGAAATCTAAAGACTGACAGCAGTTGACAAACGCCACCTCGATTAGGGGTGGCGTTTGTCGATGACGGGTAGTACATGATCGCCACGACAACACACTATATGCGGTCACGCATACCCGGAGGTATCATCATGTCACTCGTACCGTTCACTGAGATGGACTTACTCAAAGAATTATCAGGCGTCGCAGAGGACAATGTCAATCGACATTTGTCCATGACGAAAGACTGGAACCCACACGACTATGTTCCATGGGAAGAAGGACGTAATTTCGCAGCTCTCGACGGCGAGGATTGGGATGAAAGTCAATCACGATTGAATCCCGTGGCCAAGGCCGCCATGATCACCAATCTGCTCACCGAGGACAACCTGCCGTCGTACCACCGTGAGATCGCCGAGAACTTCACGATGGACGACGCCTGGGGACACTGGGTCGGCCGGTGGACAGCCGAAGAGAACCGGCACGGCATCGTCATGCGCGATTACCTCGTCGTGACCCGTGGCGTCGACCCGGTCGCCCTCGAAGCGGCCCGGATGATCCACATGACCCAGGGCTGGAATCCGCGTAGCAAAATCGCGCAGTACGATGCAGATGAACCCAACCTTCTGCACTCTTTGGCGTATGTGACCTTTCAGGAGCTGGCGACGCGAGTGAGCCACAGGAACACGGGTAAAGTGTGTAACGACCCTGTAGCTGATAGGTTACTGCAACGCGTTGCCGCGGATGAGAACCTGCACATGATTTTCTACCGTAATCTGAGTGCTGCCGGGCTGGACCTCGCACCGGATCAGGCGATACGAGCCATCACGGACACCCTGAAGCATTTTGAGATGCCCGGTGCCGGTATGCCTGACTTCAGACGTAACGGTGTTCTCATGGCGAAACACGGCATTTATGATCTGCGTCAGCATAGAGATGAAGTGGTCATGCCGGTTCTGCGGAAGTGGAAAATATTCGAGAGGAACGACTACACCGCAGCAGGTGAGAAAACCAGGGAAGAACTGGCGGACTTCATCGATGAACTGGAACGCAATGCGGCGCGATTCGAAGAAATGCGCGATCGCTCACTGGCTCGTGAAGCGCGTAAGCTGGCCAACCAGGACTAACCCTCGTGGCAGCGAAACACTTTGGCAATAGGTAACTTTCATCGAGTTACCTATTTTCATATGATATGATTATATGATTGTATTAGGCTTCTACTGAAGGTGGTAAGAGATGGGCGTTTTTTCCGATAATGAAGTGAAGGTCACCATGGATAATGGGGCATCGAAGGGCGTCAAGCCTCAGATGTTTCATATGATTCCAGGTAACCCTATGCTGAAGATCGCTCAATTGAATAACCTGCACGAGTATCGTCTGCTGGACGACGGGGTGTTGTTCGATAAGATAGCCGCCGGTCTCTTTTCATTCTGGGCGAACGACGACAAAGAAAGTCTCGTCGAAGCCGGAGCCGCTGCCATCTTCCTTCTCAATAGGTTCATCACACCAACGAGCGGTTACACGGAACGTGACACACCGAAAGCAACTATCGCCTGCTTCAGGGAGGGTGGTTTCGGGGCTCTTCCACCACTGGCCCTTGGCACACTCGCGGAGCACTATAGGAAAGGTAGTGTCAAGTATAGTGCATTCAACTGGACGAAGGGCTATTCCTGGTCATTCGCATACGATGCCGCCATGCGTCACCTGTTCTCTGTATCGTACGGTGAGCTCTGTGATGAGGAGACGGGATCGATCCACCTGGTCGCTGTAACATGGCACATCTTCCTCCTCATCGAGTTCTCGGAAACACACCCCGAGTTCGACGATCGCCCACTTCGTGGCCTCGACCAGCTGAGGAACGCTTCGTCTTAGCCGAACGCTATTATTTCTACTAGTGCTCGATGAGGAACAAGGAGAAAATGATGGCTGCTAAAAATACTGCCCATAGGCCCAGTCAGGCTAACCAGAAGTGGGTGAAGAACCGTGCGGGCGAGTCTGTTCGTAACACCGCCTACACGGGTTCAGATAACCCCAAAGAACACAGTGCCGCTGCATCTGCCGGTAAGATCATGGGTGACGTACCAATGAGTGTACGAGAAGCCTCCGAGCTTGCTAAGAAGTCGGAAGATCCCAATGAGCTGGCACGTATTGCTGACGACCGTGGTAACAGCCGTAACGTAGCCGTGTGGATCGCTAGGAACGAGAATACTTCCGAGGAGACTCTATCCGAGCTGTACAAGCACCACACCGGTGATTCAACTATTGCACAAGTGATAGCTGAGCACCCTCATTCACCACTGACGGAGCTGTCCGATTCCGATTTCACTCTCGCTACCGCTCACTCTAAGAAGACGGGTAAGTATGCGAACGAGGCGGCTCTTGCGCGTCTATCCGATGACCGCGCCGATTTCTACATCAAGAACGGCTACGTCAACAGCTATCTGAATCAGCCATTAGCCGAGGGTAGTGCACTCAGAAAGGCGGTACTCAGAGATGAAGATGCGAAGTATCTGATTGCCGGTCTAGATCTATCCGACGACGAATTGTCTTCACTGTCGGATGACTCCCTGCGGCATTACGCTAGGAACTACCATTTAAAGACCGCGATGCCGGAGAAAATAGCAGAAGAACGCATGAGGCGAGGCGATACCAGCCCCAGCATTGCGACTGATCTTCTTTCCAGCCGGCGCGGTGACATTGATCCTCAGCTGGTGGACAAGGTTATCTTGGACACCGAACCTTCGAAATACTCAGCAGGATCTCTCTACTCGCGGGCTACGCCTCATGGACGTAAGGCTCTGGAAGAGAAGTTCCCAGGCAAGTTCGAGTCAAAGGGAAGGGTTCTCGATGCAGTCGAGAGAAGCGGAGTATCCCCTAAGGAACTTCTCAATGTCACCCCCGTCTCATCGGGTTCAGGATACGGTGGCACATACCGTACCCACACATTGAAGGTCAATGTAGCGGAACTTGAATCCAAAGGTGTAGCACGGCAAGATATTCCGACGCTTGTCGCGGAAACAACATCATGGAACGGATCGTCATCATGGAACCCGGAGACAGGTGAGTTCACTTACGCCATCGATTCCAGCGGATAAAATATCAGAATAGGACACTATGAATACCGTAACATCCATATGGGCTGAATCATTCAATGGTTATATAGGGGACGGTGAAACAATACCATGGCACATACCCGAAGAATTAGAACACTTCAAAGCTACAACATTGAACGGTACCGTTGTCATGGGGAGACGTACATGGGATTCTATCGGAGCCCGCCCTCTACCTCGCCGTAGGAACATTGTCCTTTCAACAACACTGTCAGAAGCCCCTGGTGCGGAGGTAATCCGCGATGTCACCGATATAGAAAAATATGACGGTGACATATTCATCATCGGAGGATCCCAGGTATATGAATCGACCATGCACCTGGCGAATACACTCATAGTGACGACTGTCGATCTCATAACGGGAGCAGGTGTATCTACACCTGCTCCCGTTATACCGTTAGATGCGTTTGAACTCGTACATGGGGGAGAATATAAGGGATCTCAACCGGCGTGGCGAGTATCCCGCTATGAAAGAAAAGCCGGTATTCGATGAACAATGCAGTGACGACAATAAGCGATTCACCACAGTTGATGACACTGGCGATCGTAGTAATTCTCGTGGTGATTCTCTTGATCCATCGATGGTTTAGATCCTTGCGGTGGCCTCACTTCATGCGTGATGATACCCGGATATTCTCGACCCTAGATAAGAGAGAAGCCCTCCTCGCTTGTAATAACAGGTGTGAATGGGTGACATGGTATGGTAATAGGTGTAATGAAAACGATCATCTAGCCGGCGATCACCACTATCCGTGGTCGAAGGGCGGACACACCAGGCCTAGAAATCTGGTCATGTTGTGCAAGGATCATAACGGCCGCAAGACAAACAAATGGCCATCCGTATACTACACGATGAGATTAACCCTGTCACGCCGGCGGTATTTTCCTCACGACATGACACGGTTACCACATAGGAAATAGCAGTAGGAGAAAATAATGAGTAGCATTCTGGCTTTCGGCGACTGGCATGCCAACGAGGCGTTCTCGCTGAACGCCATCAGTAAAGCTATATCGAATCACCCTGAGGTGGATCGATACGTTCATGTTGGTGATTTCGGGTTGTGGCCTGACTCCAGCGGAATACTCGTACCTGGTGCTCGTGAGCATTTACCCGGCACATTGACAGGTGATATTGTCCACGACCAGAAACTGTGGGTAGGACTCTTCATTCGTCTATGGTCATATAGCGAATATCGATGCGGTCCTCCGCGCATACGACAAGATGCTGTATGTTGTTCTCGGTAACCATGAAGACTACTGGTCGATAGAGAAGACCTTCGGCTTCAAAGGCTACTATGCAGGAGACCAGCCGAGTGACGCGTATGTTGCCAGGTTGTGGGGCGACGTGTTGCCGCCCAACCCCGGTTCCCGCCTGATGAAGACGGATTCATCATGAGCCCTTTCTACACGAACATACGGCTGGTTCCGAGGACTCACGTGTGGACATGGGATGACACTGTCTACGGTTCACTCGGTGGTGCTTGTTCTATAGATATTGAGCGCCGCACCATTGGAAGGAGCTGGTGGCCCGAAGAGGAGCCGACGATGGATCAGGCACTATCACTCGAGGGTGAGAGTGTGGATATATTGTTCACTCATGATGCACCGGTGGAAGTAACATCCGGTCTCTATCCGTCCAGCAGTTCTTGGTGGTCACAATCGGCACTCTTGTATGCCAACAAGTCACCAAAGGTCGTCAGCAGGGCCGTGGAGTTGACCTCACCGGATATGGTCGTGTGCGGTCATCACCATATGCGTAGGACATTTCAGGTTCTTACCGCAGGTAAGGAAACTACTGTGGAGATATTGGCCCAAGACGATTACCTGCCTACGTCTTTAACCGATAACCGCCTTGTAATAGGGTAGGACGTTTGATATTATAAACGGTATACATGCCACACTAAGGAGCATTCCATGGGTAATACCGTACATCGTCCGTCACAATCGGACCTCCAGTATATCAATGTCAAGAACAGGACCACCGGTGCTGTAACCCGGAGCTTGAATACTGCCTATAAACCCTCATCCAAAAAGGGAAAGAAGCAGAGCAATATCGCTTCCGCCGGATCCATCCTCCCTCAGAATGCCGTCAAGGAACCTGATAGTTTCGATGACGTCTACGACGAAGACGTTCTCGACGTGTTCGCCGCCGGCGGTACATCAGATCCCAAAGAGGTGTGGAATGGTTATTTAGATGATCTTGATTCAGATTCAAAGAGGTCTGGGAGGGCAATAATTGGGGAAACGGCAGTTCACCATACAACCTCAACTTGGCGGTCAGCAGTCCAGATCCGTCAGATATGGCTGCCACAGAAATCATGGATAGCCTTTCCCTCAATTACGAACGCTTGAACGATACAGCCGTAGACAACAGTGTCAAACGCAAATTGCTCGAGGATGTTGCTACGAAAATGATTCCGAATACCACATTCGGTAAGTCAGTGGCAATAGCGGATGGAGCCGTTGATTACACGAAATTCAAAAGGTACGCGTACGCAAATAATTTGGCGATAAACAAGGATTTCGATAACAGTTACGCCAATTCATCTGCTACCATCGGAACCCATGGTTCTCTTCCTGAAAATGAGGCTGTCGAAGGTATCAAAAATCACTTCAAGGCTCTCAAGGAAGCAGGCGCGATCAACGCAAAGGTATCGATTTCACAAGCGAAACGCAGTACCCGTCAGGTACGGGTGAGGATACCGGATTTCGACAAGTTGTCTGTTGCTGAAAGGCGTTTCATAGCTACACGAGTTACCGAAGCGGTAACCAGTGTAACCAGGGCGTATGATTACAATCGCTCGAATCCCCAACAAGACCATTTCGATTATAGATCTACGAGGGTAGTTATTGATTACTAAATATTATGGCCAGCCGGTAATACCGACTGGCCATAATATTTAGAGCCTGTTATTATCAAGGGTGACAAACATCTGTCATAGTATTTGTTCACCTATACAAAGGATAAAACATGGACTACGCTCATAGGCCTAGCCAGAGTAGCCAGAAATTCGTAAAGAATAAATCAGGTGTAACCGTACCCAATAGAGCTTTCCGGGGTTCTGCAACATCAATTTCTTCCAGATCCGTTCCTCCTCTGAGGCCGCCTCTCATTCAGCAGTCGGTGCCTTCTGTCAAGTACCGGCACGGTGTACCGAGTGTTGAGTTGCCTCCCGGTGACTACTCGTTCGGACCCATACCGAAAGAATTATGTGACACCTACATTTCCGATGGATTCGATATAGCCTCTCAGGATGCGGACGGTGTCATAGCAGGTAAGCTACCGGAACATGCTGAGCCGTCCATCTGCACGGTGATAGGTGGCGAATCGAATCCGGTTAAATCGGATGGCGAAACACCCATCGGTGTAGTCCCGGTACGCAAAGGAGTCATAGGACCGGTGACGAGTTTGCCACGCGGTGGAAGAATAGTTGTCAATGGCCCGGTGACGACAGTGTACGACCATAACGATGAAATCCGCTTCGAGGCTATCACTACTCCTGAGTCCGCACATACCAATCTCAACGACAACCTGTATGACAATTAGTTATCACGATAAACGATATAATTATCAATAACTAGCATGAGGTAATACAAACAACACAAGGAGAGCTGGGTGAAAGTTGCTTTCATTACCTCTATCATCATTGCGTGTATCTCTGCCATTCTCGTAATATGTTCGGCACCTCTATCCGATACCGCACCGGCAGAGATATATGCTCAGAAAACTGTAGTGCCTGAGATTCCCGGTCGATACGTAGCTCTTGGTTCATCGTATGCGGCAGGCATGGAAGAGCCGATGAAGAACAAGGCGGCATGCGCGAAGTCACCTGACAGATACCCACGGCTCGTCGCAACGGCCATCGGCGACAACCTCGTCGATAAAACCTGCTCGGGCGCGACCACTGAACACTTACTCGACGGTGGTGCAAAAGGTCAACAGGAACCGCAACTGTCCGCTGTCAACAGGGATACGAATATCGTAACCATCACCATCGGCAGCAACGACGTGCAGTACATGAGGCGTATAGGGTACCTGTATTGCACATACAGCAAGCGGTGCGAGCCGAACGCACAACTTATCAGGCAGCCAGATTTTACCAAGCTGACACAGTCCCTATCGAAGATCATCGATGACATTCACCTGCAGGCGCCGGACGCGACAATAATTTACGTCGGTTACCCCAAACCCATCAGTAGTTCATGCTCCCGGGAACAGAACCTTCAGGTCTTACGATCGACGCGTTCTTCGATAAAATGGTTGCTGCCATCCGCGCGGGGCTACAGGATGCAGTGTATCTGGATCCTGTATCGTTCAAGGGACATGATCTATGTACTGATGATCCCTGGTTTGTTCCTCGCGGCAAATACGGAGCCTACCACCCATCATCTACGGGCCGTGAAAAGCTGGCCGAGCTCGTAGAAGACTATCTTGACAAACATTGATTACTCATAGAACGGATGACACAATGAGAGTGCTTTCTATTTATGACGCGTTCTTCAGCGGCGGTTCACGGATCATTCACAGCAATATCATTGCCGGTCTAAGCAATGACTATAATCAAGATCATGTGGTGATATCACTGTCCGATAAAGTGTCCAGAGAGAATACGACACAGTTTATCGAAGATACCTCTAGCTACAGATTCCTGACAGAAAACTTTATCAGGGTGTCATCACTGCGGCGCGCTGTCGGTGATGATTTCCCTGATGGTTCCGCGGAACTCATCGACAAGGAAATCGCCAAGGCAGATATAGTCCTATTTCTCAAAGAGCAATCACTTGCCGGTGCATTAGCAGCGGGTGCTACTATCGATAAACCTGCCTTTGTGTGTGTACACCGTTCAGATCCAGAGAACCAAGGACCCGGTTTACTCGACTCCATCTCCGCCGGTATCGTTACTGGAGTCATAGCCTGCGGTCCCGGCATCAAAGACATCTATATTGATTACGGTGTCCCAGAAGACATGATATACAACATTCCGAACGGTATCGATACTCTGCGATTCCATCCTGATATATCACTGAGGGATAACATCAGGTCACTCTTCGGCGTCCACTATGAAGAGCCGATCATTCTGCAGGTCGCCCGATTCGACAAGATGAAAAACATTCCATTGTTCGCTGCCGCGGCTGAGGAGTTCCTGAAGCTGCGAAGCGATGCCCACTTTGTTCTGTGCGGCGCCGGTATGAACAGTGGAAGCGAAGAGTTCGACGAGGTGTTCAAGAACATCCCAGAAGACCGTATCCACACGATGGGTATAGTGCCCAATATAGAAATCGTGTATCCCGCAGCTGATATCGTCGCCCTGTCGAGTTCATTCGGTGAAGCCGCGCCCTTGTGTTTACTGGAAGGGATAGCGGCAGGGGCGATTCCGTAGGGACAGACGTAGGGGATACCAGAAGCATCGTGAAGAGCGATAAACTGTTGGCGCCACTCGATCCCGTGGGAATGGCACAGACATGGTTGGACGCGTTCGACAACAAAGACGAATACAGGAAACTATTCACTATAGAAGAGGTATCCATGTATACGATGGTGAACAGCTACGCGGCACTGCTGAGAGAAACGGTATCCGGAATGTCTAAGCAGCACACCGCACACCGACCGTCGGAGAAAAACAAGAAGTTCGTCACGACAAAGGACGGCAGGAAAGTACGTAACACCGCATATGTCGGTGCACCGGCGAAAGGCGGGGCTGGTAGTTTACGGCCAAACATAGAACAACCTAAAAGGCCTGACAGAAACTCCGCGAACATATCGGCGATATACTCACACGCCGGTATAGAGATAGATCACTTACATAATTCATTCGGTAGTGAAATGAGTTCCCTG
>CATOSE010000290.1:0-15869 GCA_951812265.1 Taphrorychus bicolor | reverse complement strand
GCCGCTTCAAGATCGCGTATTGCCTCCAACGCAAGAGCAACGCCCCCAAGTACATCCGCTCCTTCGTCACCCGCTTCAACGCCCTTCTTAGCAAAGGCAAATCCGCCCCCGTCCGCGTCGTGGGAAGTCTTCACACCGACAACGCCGGCGAATTCCTCTCACACGAGTTCACCGAATTCCTCGACTCCGCTCATGTACACCACTCCACGTGCCCTCCACACGTGCACCAGTTGAACGGCGTCGCCGAACGCGCCATCCGCTCCATGATGGAGGGAGTCCGCGCCGCCATCGCCGCTAGCAACGCCCCCATCGGTTTTTGGCCATGGGCTGTCGACCATGCCATCGACATCCTCAACCGCACGACCGGCCCGCCCGGATCCCACATGTCCGCCTATGAGCACCTAACAGGCGACAAGCCCAAAGTCATGGACACATATCCCTTCGGATGCCGGATGTGGGCCGTCAAACCACCGTCTACCGTTCGCAAAACCTACATGGAAACTCATGCGGACGTCGGCGTCAACCTCGGCCGTTGCCCATCTCAACCCGGCTCGTATTGCATATGGGTCCCTCACCTCGGGAAGATCATATACACGTCCGAAGCCTACGTCGACGAGTCATACATGCCGTGGAAACCGGACGGAGAGCGACGCGTCACCACCGCCGCCGCGCCACCGATCGCCGCCGCCGACGCTTCTCAACCGCCCGGCATACCGACCTCCACGTCCTCCCCCGGAGCTCCGCCCCCGTCCGCGTCCACCGATGCCACGGACGACGTCTCCGCCGCATACCACCGCGCCACACGCGAGGCTTCCCCTCGCGCCAAGCACTCCAAAAAGGCCCTCATCCTCTTCTCGGGCCCGTACACTCGTCCCGACGGCCTCGGTGTCTTCCTCTCCCACCTCGGCATCGAACCTACCCTTGTAGATAACGACGTCAAGCACGGGGGGGGGACACACACGATCTGCTGGACGACGCTTTCTACAACGCCCTCCTCCAAAGATGTCACAACGGAGATTTCCTCGCCGCATTCGCCGCTCCCCCGTGTAGCACGTTTTCGGTGGCCCGCTTTTCCGACCGCCGACTCACGGATCCATCCGCCGTGGATGCCGGACCGCCACCTGTTCGCACGCGCGAGCACATCACCGGGCTACCGAACCTCTCGCCGGCTCGACAACGCGAACTCCATGTTGCTAACCGCCTTGTCGCACGTACCGCCGCAATCCTCCTCGCCGCCTACCACTCCGGGGCCGAGGTAGCCTTGGAAAACCCGGCGGACCGCGGGGGGAGTCGAAACGACAACCCGCACTTCCTCGTAGCCGACCACGGACCCATTTGGCGACACCCTTCGATCATCGAGCTCGCCAAAGCCATCGCCTCTCCCATCGCTAGCGCCGCCACCTTTCCCCTTTGCGCACTCGGCGCACCCGTGCAAAAGTACACCACCATCCTCGCCTCCGCCCGCTTTGCCGACGGCCTATCATCGCTCAGCTCCCTCCGATGCACACACGATTCTCACCCAGAACAAGTGGGCGGACGTCGATCTCCCGGCGGGAGATGGACCTCATCCTCGTTCGCCGCCTATCCGCCGGACCTCAACTTACTGCTCGCCAAAATCATAGCCGGCTTCACCATCGACGCCGTCGCCGCTCCCGTACCTCGCCTCGCCGCCTCTCGCCCGCCTAGCGCCGCGCCGCCGCAACCGACCGCCACGGACGTAGAGCGCGACAACGACGGCACCGCTGACGTCGGACCGGCGACTCCCGGCACCGCCCGTTCCGCTTCTCACGTGTCCGACACCGACACGGGTGCTCCACCGGATCCGCCCGACTTCACGACGGCCCTTCCCACGGAACCGCCCGCCGCTCCTCCGAACCCCGTCGCTCGACCGGTCGGTACCTCTCGCGTGCACACCAACCCTAACCTCCGGGGAGAACAAGGTAGTCCCATCCGCACCCGGCGCGGGGGCTTCGTGAACGCCGCGTCACGCGTACTCATCCTCCGCTCCACCTCCGACGGGCATTCTTACTTCCCCCCGGGCACGGGGTGTATACGGAAGCTCGCCGCCTCTTCCACCGACCCGCCCTCGCGCCGACACGCCCTAGCCGACGACGCCGCGGGATGGATGGGCGCCGAGCGCGCCGAGCTCGACAACCACCGCGACAACCAGTCGTGGTCGTGGGTGAACCGTTCTGACGTCCCTACTAACCGCAAGCTCGTGAGGCTAGTGTGGGTCTACAAGCGTAAACGCAGCGGTAAGCTCAAAGCTCGCCTATGCGTCCAAGGCTGTGCGCAGGTACCTGGAATCGACTATCGCCAGACGTTCTGTGGAGCCATGCGCGCGGGATCCCTCCGCCTCCTGGCCGCCGTCGCCGCCCGCCAATCACTGCTGATGCATCGCTGGGACTTCGTGGCCGCATACCTGCAGGGATCACTACTCGAAGGTGAAGTCGTGTACTGCCACGCCCCGCCTGGATACGAACGCGAAAAACTCGACGACATGGGTCGGTCCATGGCGTGCAAAGTGACCAAGCCCATCTTCGGGATGGCTCAGGCCGGTCGCAGGTGGCAACGGTCGCTCTACCCTTGGCTACAGTCGTTCGGCTTCACGCGCCTACACTCCGATCCTAACGTGTTTCGCCTCGTCCGCGGCGAGGAGACTCTCATAATAGGATGCTACGTGGATGACATGTTCACCCTGCACTCTCACCAAGGGCCTGGCACCTTGTACGCGGAGTTCATCGACTCTCTCAACGCCCGCTGGGAAGTGGAAGATGAGGGGGAGATCCGCGACCTGCTAAATGTCGAGATCGAGAGAGACGAACACACCGTGACTCTGCGCCAACGCGGCTACATAGACTCACTCGTCGCCTCCTATGTGCCCGATGGCGTCCCTGGCTCCTTCCGCTCGGACATGACGCCGGCGGCGCCCGACTTACCTGCCTTGGTGCAATCGTCCATCGACAGCACCAGCGACGTGTCCGTCGAGGACGTTCGTCGTTATCAGGGCATCTGCGGCGCGCTTTTATACTGTGCCACGCACACACGACCGGACATCGCCTACGCGGTAGGCATGCTCTGTCGTGCGATGGCGCGCCCGTCGCCTGAACTCTACAGCGCGGCTCAACGCGTCATCTACTACCTTCATAGGCACCGCGACTTAGGACTCTTCTATCGTGCCTCTCCCGAGCCCCTCGTAGGTTTCTCCGACTCGGATTGGTCGGTGCGGCGGTCGACGTCCGGCTCCGTTTTCCACTTCTGCGAAGCCGCCATTTCGTGGTCCTCGAAGAAGCAACCCACAGTCGCCTTGTCGTCGTGTGAAGCCGAGCTCATGGCGGCGTCCGAAGCCACCAAGGACGCTCTTCACCTCGACGCCTTCTTAGCTGAGTTGGGCCTGTCGGACGGCGAGCCCATTAGCTTACACGTGGACAACCAGGCGGCTCAGGACATCGCGTATAATCCCGAGCATTTCGGCCGGGTGAAACACATCGAACGGCGCCACTTCTTCATTCGTGAAAAGGTCGAAGAGCTCAAAGTCGTCGTACCGTTCGTACGCTCCGCTGATAATCAGGCCGATCTTTTCACCAAGCCGCTGACGGCTCCCGATTTTTTCCGATTGCGCGACCTGATTATGAACACTCCCGCCGAGCTCCGAGCTCCGGCCCCTTGTGCACGTACGGGGGGGTCTGCTAGTGCACTAGCACGGGGGGGTGTCGCATAAGTAGCCTTATGCCCGTACGTTTGTCCTCAGGCGGTAGATTACCCCGGTAGTTTACCGCCCGGTGTATTTACCCCGGTAAATACACCGCCCGGTAAATTATTTAGGTAATTTACTTGTACGTACCGTATAGGTGCGCTTCGCGAGGAAACCCGGCGTTTCTTCCGAAGCCGCTCCGTTGTTTTTTCTCAATTCAGAATTGCCGGCCTCCGGCCGCTCCAAGTGCGCCCCCCCCGCCCCGCGGCGGTGGGCTCAATACTCTTACCCCAACGGTGTGAAGATCACTCTCTACAATCGTAACGTCCTCGCTCTCCGATCGCTCGGTTACATGCCCACACCATCTGCTGGACTCGCCACCTCTGTCCATGCCTCGGTGTGCCTGCCTCCGGCAACTACGTATGGTTCTTAGGTTCCGGACCCCGCCGCGATGGGGATGTCCAGGAACAAGCACGCCTGCTCGGGATAACCTCATCCGTCGTGAACCTCGACATCAAGATAGGTGGCTCAAACCACGACTTCACGACACGACGCTTCGTCGACATGGTGATCTCCGCGACCGATAATTCCGGGAGGGCAAGATGCGTGGGCGCGATCGAATCCATTCGGTGCGCGACGTAGTCGGCATCGCTTCACTTACCCGACGCGAGTGGCAAACCCGGCAATCCTCCGCGCTCCTTCCCCGACTTCATACTCGGTAAGCCCAACGCCCGCGGGGACATCCCTAAGGCCGTCTCAGACGCCAACACCGAATCCGAGCATACAGTCGAGATCAACTATGCCATCTTACGCCGCGGTGGATTCGTGATGAGCGAGGCACCCGCTCGGCGACGCCCAGGGAGCGCCCATTTCGAGAAACACGCGCTTAACGATTGCTTGGACCACGCCCACATGTACGATCACCCCGCGTGGGTGAAGTGGTCGATCGACGCCGGAGCCGTCGAAGTGCCGTGGGATCAGTGTATGGATGCGTCGGAGCCCAGGAAAACGGCAGTAAAGTCCTCGATCAGGAAGGTTACGCCCAACATCGGCGGTGCCGTAAAGCTCGTCTTCGGCCAGCAGCAGTGCTCACACCCACCAGGGACCCATATTGCGCTCCGGGGCACAGATGAGCACGGCGTCTATCTGACCAGCTCAACGAAGTGCGAGAATTACCATCCCGATACCTGCCGCCGCATCGCCCGATGCATTCAGATCTATCTCGATAGCCCTACAGCAGCACGTCTGCCGGCCCCATCTGGAGACGTCGTCGAGCCCGCCGGAGCCGCGCCTTCGCACACCGAACCCGATGTGCGTCCTCATCCTGAGCCTTCCCCCGACTACGAGAGCGCCCTCGCCAAGGGAAAATTTCGCATTCACGCCTTGGCCGCCATCATCCGGGGAAAGCATCTCCCTAAGTCGGCTATCTGCTACGAATTCCTGCATCGATCCTTCGTCCACTCCGAGGACCGTGTGCTTCGACACCTGCCCGACTCGCTTTGCGATGCCGACGATACGTGGCTTCAGGCCATGCGAACGTACGCCAGTAAACCCCCGTGCGAGGCATGCACCACAGGGGAAGCGCCACGCATCGGTGCCAGTGGCTCCGTGCCCCGGGACGAGGGTCTCATATTCCTCGACGTGTTCCATATCAGCGTGCCGTGCGTATTCACTGGCTTCCGGATCGTGATCGGCGTCACACACGCCGCCTCAAAGAAGCGTAAGACAATACGTGTGAAAACCAAAGACCAGGCACACCTCGCCATGGAAATTATACTGGCCTATTTCAACTCGGTCGGCAAACCCGTCACGTGGATACACACCGACGGCGCAAACGAGCTCAAGGGGTCCCACATGGCCCCCCTGTGCAAATCTAAGAACATTCGCGTCACCTGTACGGTAAAGAGGACCAGCCGCCAGAACCCACAGGAGCCCTCCTGGCGCGCCATCATGTCCGGCACACGCAAGACCCTACCCCAAAGCAATCTGCCCGTAGGTTTCTGGGGCAGCGCATGGGACGACACCATCGAGGGCCAGTCGCTCGTCCCTAGCCGCAACGCGCCTCACGGCTGCGCGCTCGGTCGCCTGCTCAGCACGCCCGATAAGGTCGTCAAACCGAAGGGTAGCCATCGTCGCCCGTTTGGCTCGCTATGCTATCCCGTCGTGTCCGAGCGTCTTCCGAGCGGCACGCTGCGCAACAAAGCCGCAAGTCAAGCGAAACGGTGCATCCTTTTGGGCTACTCCGGCGGCCGAAGTGGCGACTTCGAGGCGCTCGGAGTCACTCGTTCGCAACCAGGCTACGTCTGTTACGACCCTGAAACTAATTCCACGATGGTGACCGACGATGTGTACATATGCTGGAGGGTCCAGCCCGGCCTCGAGCGCACGTCCGGGGGGGGGTGGACTATCCCGAGCTCAAAGATTCCTTTCTCCTCCGATTACGAACTCGAGCGAGAGAAGTAGCGCGTCGCGCACGAGCACAGTGGCGGGCCGGAACCGCAGAATCCGGACGCGCAGCACGAGGACGAGCCGGCCAACATGCCAACCGAGATCGAGAACGATTCACAGATCCCAACCGCCGATGCCGATTTCGACCCCGACCGACTGACGATCACTCCCGGATATCCAGAAGAATCGGACGAATCGGCGCTAGCGCCGAGCCGGGGGGCGAGCCATCCGACACGCCCATAGCGGACGCGACAGGCATCGACACGCCAGAGCCAGCCGTGCACCACCGCCATCGTTCCACACGCCGGTTCCTCATTCCCCGCGATCACTACCCCGAATACGCGTGCGATGAACACGGCGGAGTCGGCTGGGAAGTCACCATAGTCGAGAAGAAGGGAGTATGGTCACGATGCCGGCACGTCGGCGCCAGCGAGAACGGGGTCGCCTGGGAGGACGTATGGCGAAAGACAACTGATCTCATCGACATCTCCACCCTGAAGCAATCCGGCGGCGACGCATCGGTCGACGAGACACCTGCCGAGCTGCGCCCGAGCGTCGACACGGCCCCGAGAGTCGCCGAGATGCAACCTGTGCCCACAGACGTCACGGGACCTGCACCCGGGCTCGACGATCCGCTACGAGAACCCAGGCGACCCGTCCGAGACCGACAGCCGTCCGACCGATACGGCAGCCGTGCGTACGCCACACCCGCGTTAGGCTCCCTGAGGCACGTGTCCGAGGTCGCCCGGTTCGAGTCGACCAGCCCCAGGCTGATCTCTGAAGCACTAGCAGTTACTACCGAGCTCGGCACGGACCGACTGCTTGGTCGCCTCGATGACTAGCCCGCGACGACGCCCCCCCGTCTCTGCTGCTTGCCTCCGTCGACGACCCCGTGCGGGAACTCAACTCCCTCCGGGGCACGAACGACAACGCCATCCGGACGTACGACCACCTGGACCCGCGGCTACAGCGAGCTGTGATGATCAGGACCGACCACGACGAGGCGCTACGTGAATTCGGTCCATCCTCTCCCGAGACGAACCTCCTTCGGGAAGTGTACGCCGCCGCTTCGGTCGACGCCGCTTGCGCTGGCCTCAGAGCACCACCGCTCGACCCGCTATTCGTCCCTATCTCGCCCCAGTGCGTGGATCCTGAGGACAGTGTGCGTCTGGAGCGTATGTTCGACGACAAGTACAGCGGCACGGTCTTCGCCAGCACCAACTTCGATTGCGACCCGCTCATAGTAGCAGCTGCCAAGACCAAGTCTTCTCCTCAAATTTTCTCTGAACGGCAGATGAGGGGCGCGCGTTGGGACGAGCCGAAGCAGATAGAGATCGCGAAGATGAAGCGTCTAAATGCGAAGATCGATGTGACCGCCGATGACCCAAAGGTAAGAGGTATGAAGCCCGTCGAGACGATGTGGACGGGCCGGGAGAAAATCAACGTCGATGGTACTTGGAAGAGCGACCACGCTCGGTGCGTGGCACGGGGCGATCTGCACTCAAAATTCTATCACGTGACCCCCAATCAGACCATGTCCCCGGTCGTGCGCACGCCCTCGCTCAACGCCACCGACGCTGTGTCCTGTCTTCGGCGCCAGCACACGGCTCCATTCGACGTGCCAGGAGCCTATCTTCAGGGTAAGCAGAGAGGCGAAGAGCAGATCGTCTGTCGCGCTCCCCCCGGGTTTCGCGACTACGACGAGCGAGGAGTCGAGATCCTGTGGCTCATGCTAAACCCTTTGTACGGACAGGCCGATAGCGGAGCCATATGGAACCGTACGTGGAATGAGTTCATGACGTCACCAGAATCATGCGGCTACGATCGCTGTGCCCAGGAGCCCTGCCTGTACAGCAAGCGCCTAGGCGACGAACACGAGCTTGGGCCCGACGACTCGTACATTACATGCCCGATCTACGTGGACGACGGACGCCTGAAGTACGATCCCACCGCCGAAGCAAAGGCCGAGGCCGCTAGAGACATGAAGCGGATGTCGGAGGAATTCGGAATCGAGTTTAAGGCCATCGATCCCAAGAACGATTTTTTCCTCGGCGCGAATCGTATCACCAGCGACGACCGGTCAACATGCCTCCTCACCGCGCGCACCTATATCATGGACATGGCCAGGCGCTTCTTCCCGGATGTCGACCTTACGCAGTCTTCCGCCGCCTTCCCCGCCTCATGGTCGTATACCCCAGCTGACGAGGCCCTAGTTCAGGAGTGGGAGGCGGCCACTGCCGCTCGCGCTAAGGCCCCCGATACCCTTGTGAGCAAGTACGGATCACTTTACGGGGCCTGCCTCCACGCGTCGAAATACCGCCCGGAGATCTTGGCAGCGATGGGACTCCTCGGCAGCTGCCTTACGTTCCCCACCGAACGGATGTACTACTGTCTCGTTCGGGTCCTGGTATACCTCGTGCGGACCAAGAATCTAGGCATCACCTTTTCAGGTAATACGGCGACCTCTCACGTCCTCCGAGCCCGGGCTGACTCAAACTGGTCGGAGAAACGTTCCACCTCGGGATTTGTCATCTTCCTGGCGGACGCGGCCATCAATACTCACTCTCGCCGACAACACTGCATCACGATGTCGTCATGTGAGGCCGAGCTAGTGGCGCTCGCAGATTGTGCCATCGAGCTTATTCATGTGGATGGCACGCTTGAGCACATCGGCTACCGCCGCGATGGTCCCATCCAGGTTGGCACCGATAACAAAGGAGCGTTTGATCTTTGCCACCGTTTTACGTCTGCGCAGAATTCCCGCCACGTCGATCGCAAGCTATTCAAAATGCGCGAGCTACGAGGCGTAGGCACGGTGACAGTGGAGCATATGCCCACGGAAAATAACCCCGCAGATTTATTCACCAAGATCCTATCTCGTCAGGTATTCGAGCGGCATCGTCGGACCGTACTTAACCTTGGTGCGCAATCCTTTGCGGAGCCCGATTCACACGCCTCAGGGCGTCCGACCGCGGGCAATGCGAAGACGGCCGCTCGACGCAAACGTCCAGTTTGCTGAGCAGCTGCTCATGCAAGATGTATAGTCTTTCGCGCACGGGTGGCTGCGAGCCGGGGGGGTAGCGTGCCACATGGGTGGTACGCGAGCACTCGGACTATATTCCCCTAGGCGTGAGCACATGCTTTGGGCGCATAATACTTTGTACCTTCGTCCGATTGTCTTTAGCTAGCCTGCCGGTACTTCGAGGTAGGTAGGCTAGGTTGTTTTTCTCAGTTGATGTTTTTCCGTTGAAAGTGACTGTCGACGCCCTTCGAGCGCGCGCGGCGACGGCGGTCGCTCTGGCGTCGCTTCTTTATCATTTGCTTGAGGGAGAAGGAGGCGTCGCACGTGCCGCGCTTTGACCGGAATCCACACTGCTGCTCGTGATCGACGTGCTCGGGTGACTCGATGACAACCTGTAAACGTATATGTAGAATGTTGGCCATAATTTTGTTGGCCACCTCTAGCAGTATGATGCGACGGTAGTTTCCGGCGTCGCTCTTGTCGCCCTTCTCGGGCATAATCTTGAGCAAACCCGTCTCCCACTCGACTGGCATCACCTCTGTCTCCCAAAAGTTTAGCATTAGCTAGTGTATCATCTGAAAGCTTTCGTTATTTGAGCCACATGCTTTCCAAAAGCGTGCAGGCAACCCCGAGTCGCCAGGTCCTGAGTCACGTAGCCTGCCGAGTGCGCGCCTCGTCTCTATGGGCGTCGGTGGGTGGTCGATGCCATCGGCGACGGTACGTTGCTTGAGTAGCTCGGGCACTGCCTCATCAAAGGAGGGCTTACATCCGTAAAGCTTTTCAAAGTGTGCACCGAAAAGAGTAGCATTCTCCTCGGGTGTTTCGGCGAGCGAACCATCAGATTTACGCATCTTGGCAGGGGCGGAGCGTCGTTTGACGCCGCAGAGGCCGTCACGCAGCTCAGAAACCAGCTGCCACGCCGTTGATGTGCCGCGCTGAGCAACGATGCCATCGTTGACGTGCTGACACTTCTGCAGCACCCAAGCTGACTTGGCAGCGCGCAGCCCTGCCTGGAGTGTTGCACGTGCAAGCCGGCGTGCCGCCGCCGTCGACGTCGAGGGCGAGCGGTGGTGTGCATTGAGCGTGGCGTTGAGCTGCGCGATAAGGCGCTCGAGCTCTGCTGCAAGCTCGCGGCGAACCAGTCAGGCTGAGGTTTGGGTTTCTTCGGTAGCACCTCCATTGCCGTCGTCCTGAGCGCGTCGGCGATAATGGTGTAGGGCACGGGTGGCAGTAAAGGAGATGTGTTGAGGCCAGAAGAGAGGGTTTCATCAGCGTTGCCACCATTGCAAGCTCCGGACAGTAACGGTCGCATCGGATCTATCTGTGTACTTCCTGTGGCGGCATTGGCGGTCACAGTGAAAGTAACCCAGCCACCTGTACCCACCTCAAGCACTGTGCGGGTGGGTGCCACCGCGGATGCCGCTTTTACGCGCAACATCACCTCGCGAGCGAAGGCCTGGCGCCCTGCTGTCTCGTACAGAGATGAACAGTCGAGTCGCAGCATTTCGTTGCGTGGTACAACCGCCTTACATTGAAGGCTCGCCTCAAAGCGTATCCTGTAGCCCACGGCGCGATGGTCGCTGCTGATGATCTGGAAGGGACACGAGCCCGCGTCAGCAAATCGGCAAAGATCAACGCGTGAGATGAGAATTTGGCCCAACTGATGCTCATTCTGGAACCGTGGGTGAATCCACGTGCCATAATGCTTCTTCTGATAATAAGAAGCGAGCGAAGCAAGCTGGTGCGCTTCAAGGAAGCCGCGCAGACGGCGGCCAGCGGCGTTGAGGTGCGCCAGCCCAAATGGGCCAACAGCGCCGGCCCATTCAGAGGTCAAGGTCGCCTCCGAGCAAGCTGCCTCGGCCAATGCTAGCGTTAGTGTCCACGCCCGCGACGATTACATCCCCAGGCCGTGCTCTGGCGAAGAGGCGGCTCTTTGCGGCATAGTATGCGTCGTGGTCAGCTGTAGGGTGACCTGAGGTAGGGGCATAGCCACTGACGAGGAATATGCCCATCTTACGGTTGTATCCCTTGCCGCGGCGACCACAGCGCACCTCAAGGCGCACCGCCATGAGGCGAGCACCACAGTCGACGTGTAGCTCTCGGCCGGCGCGCTCCCACGCGGCGGTCGCGCGATGTGAGAGGGTAATGCTTACACCCTGTGATCCTCGACGGTTTTGCTGCTTCTCTGGCCCAACGCCGAGGAAGGTGAAGCCTCCCTGTTCGAACTTTTCCACGCCAACTCTCCACGTCTCCTGCCCACACGTCGCAAAAGCGCCACGGCGCTTGCAACCGTCGAACATCTCTCTGAGTGCTACGTCGGACTTGAGGCCGTGCCAATTCTGCTGCAGAATGGACTGCAACTGGAAGCGGTAGCTGCGAGCTGAGTGATGTGGGTCGGATGATGAGGCAGTTTGAGAGTTGGGCGGCGTCGAAAAGTTCGGCGCTTGCGTCGGCGGATCCTCACGTTGATCAAAGCCGCGAACATGGCATGCCGATTTGGCATCGATGTAAGCTGGAAGGTGTGAACTGGATGATGCGGACTGGATGATGCAAGAGTGAGGCTGAGGGTGATGTGTGCTGTACAAAGACGATCCAGAGCGCCGAGCGTAGCACTTCGAGCGACGACTTGAGCCACGCGTCGGCGGATCCTCACGTTGATCGAGGCCGCGAACATGGCATGCCGATTTGGCATCAATGTAAGCTGGAAGGTGTGAACTGGATGATGCGGACTGGATGATGCATGAGTGAGGCTGAGGGTGATGTGTGCTGTACAAAGACGATCCAGAGCGCCGAGCGTAGCACTTAGAGCGACGACGTGAGCCACGGTATCTTCTGTTGCTGACACGAAGTGAGCGAGATTGATGCAGGCTGAATGATGCGGACTGGATGGTGTGGGTTGGATGATGTGAGCTGGATGATGTAGTACAGTACTACTTCGATCTGTAGAAAACGCGGCTTGTAAGCCTCCTGCCTCGTTTTCTAAAATGGGGGTCGGAAAACTGGGAGTTAGCTGCCTCATTTTCTATTATTGTATACGAAAACGAGGCATTTTCTAGCCTAGTCACTTTCTGAATTAATACGAGAAAACGGAGAATTTTTCTTCGTGCAGTATGTAACTTGTGGAATACGAGTACTGTTATTGGTGACTTCGACTCGTATAGTTACCACGGCGCGTCGCCTCGGGGAAAACTGAGGGGGGCATCGGGCATGGGTTTTCTGGATGTCGTTTCCGGGCTGCGTGCCGAGCTTGGCATGGACTCTTCGCTGCCAGTATCGGCAGCCGTGGTTCAAATGTCTGAACTCATGGGACTGGCGACAGTCAACAACCTGGGCAATGCAGTTCCATTGCCAGTTCAGGTTGAAGCACTGTGCGAGTGCCTGAACTTCAGCATTCCTCTGGCGAGCGTTGCGACTACTCCCGCCGGAACGGCTGAACGCCGGAGCACTCCTGGTTCTGACGACGATGCAGAGGTCAAAGAGGTCGAGGCGGGTGCACACGCTGGGAAAGAATTACAGCAAAGTGTGTGAATATTGCATGCGCATGTTTGAGCTACACTGTTGCCCACTCACCGCGCTGCCCGTTGGCCGCTCAGGGACAGTGGGTTCTTTCTTCGGGCCAGGGTGTCGCAAGTCATACTCGAAGGGCAAGCTCGTGGCGTCCGTAATGTCGGCACAGCAGGAGAAACACGCTGTGGAACGGGACGGTATCTTTTCCTGTGTTTGTGGGAGGGTGTTCAACCACGGCCCTGCGTTCAACATACACCGCAAGTTCTGCACGAAGGCAATGCTCTCCGAAGATTTTGGGGAGAGCTTCGAAGAGGAAGGCAGCTCCTCTGCGCTTCATGATGTACACAGTCCCGCAGTGGGATCTGACACTTTCTCGAGTTCGGCTAGCTTGAGTGGGAGTGCTGGGAAGCTACGGAAGGATAGACGGCTGAAGCAGAGTCGGCTGCGTGAGGGCCAACACAGAGTTCCCCATACTTTATACTTGAAGTACGAGGTCGCTAAAGCGTTCTGGAAATTCAGCGGCATGAAGGACAAGGGTGGGATCACGGACCCGTTGCAGCGAACTTCGGATTTGCATCATGGGTTGGCTGTGAGCAATATCTGGAAGTGGGCTCAACAGATCGAACGATTGCATGATTCCTTAACACATGAGAAGTCGGGGGTTCAGAAGAAACGCAACCGGAGTGGCGGGTTGATCACGAAAACGAGTGCTCGAGCGCGCCGTCTGAGTCTCCATGGCGGCTCCCACTGCCAATTCCCACTCGCCGAGAAATAGCTCTCTAAGCAGTACAAGGCCCACCGCTCCAAGGGATTGCGTGTACTGGAACGGTGGTTTGTCGTCAGCTGCGGAAACTTATCCGCAAGTACTACGGAGTCCGGCTCCCATAAGCTGCCGCATATTTTAGTAAGACATTGTATGTACATACAAGACATACAGGCAATTGCCGACGAACACTCGCGACAGGGAGAGTGCGAAAGAGTTATGGAGCCCTCCGGGCCGTGCGATTACATGTGCGGGAGGGCGGCTGCGCGCTGCTTGGTGATGGCAATATTATCGAGGATGCGGGCGGCATCGGACATGACGATGCCCGTGGAGAGGCACTGCATGTGGTGGGATAGATACGAGGTGGTGCGGCGGTATCGGCTGTATCGGGACGCGTCGCGGCCGTGTTTCTTATCCGTGGCGCGGCGGGCATAGAACTTGAGGAGACGCATTGACTGGCGGCCAAAGGCACCGAATGCGGAGATGATAGCGAGCTGTACAGAGTTGTTCTTAGTGCGTATGGCGTCGTCATACGCTCCGACGTGGGGCGCGACGTACCCAGCGCCTGAGGTGTGATCAAGGGGCGGATCGCCCCGTCGGCCGCGCTGCGGGCAACCTAAGTTCTGCACCCGGAGATGCTCTTCGGTGTTGCCGTGGGCGAAGAGGTGGCCTACGTCGGCGGGGGAGCCTCCAAGCGGGCTACCGACGCCGGCGCGGTGGGTGGAGAGGAAGGGTGACGGGGTCTTGCACTCGATGAGCGTGTCTGTGCCCCATGGGGAGGCCCCTGGCAAGGCGAGGTCTGGGACCTTGTCCTCGCAGTAACCTTTATTACGGGTGCGGTCCTCCTTGTCGCATATGAGGACGGGGCCGCTGGCGACGGCGGCGGCGGCGTCGCGCCATGCGCGAACGCCTGTGTCGTGGCGGCCGTGGTGGTCACCTGAGTTGCAGAATGTGTCACCCAAATAATCAACCGTCTCCCCGTGACAGGCGAGAGCGGTGAGCGCGGAGTGGGCCGAGGAGATGTATAGGCCGAGGCGGCGCTGGAGGGCGACGGTGAGCTTGGAGCTAGATTGCTTTAGGCGAGGGAGAGATGCATCGGGGTCGGCGTCACAAAATGCGCCGCTGCCGAACTGGGAAGTCTCGATCGCGCGCGTGGCCTCTCGGTGGGGCTGAGAGGTGTCACGGTGGGGCATGGCATCTGCGGCGTGGCACTGCGCAAGCCAATCGAACCAGGATGCATGTGAGATGACGGACGAAAGCTGCCTCTGTGAGGGGGGTTTATATGGGCTTTCGGGGGTCGTCGTCAGATCAGGCAGCGAGGCGATTAGCTCGGCGAGGGGTGGCATGGCTTTTGCAGGGGCGAGAGATGCCGGGTGGTAGCGGGTCCAAACGGTGCCGTACATGGTGTGGTAGAAGGTGCGGTCGTACTCCTCGTGGAGGACCTGCAGGCGGTCGCGCTCAGAGCACAGCCACTCGTAGTTCACACGGAGTTCGATAAAGAAGGCGAGGGTGGAAGTGAGGGGGTCGGCTTCGGCGAATATGGGGGAAGTTCGGCGGAGCGTGGGGAGGGTGGCGAGCTGGGACGCGGTGCGGATGGCGCGACGGCGGGCGAGGGTGTCGGGGAGGCCGCAGCCTCCCTGGCTAGAGGGAAGCTTGGTCTGCAGCCAGGCGCGGTCGCGGCGGTCGAGGGGGGAACAAGAGGCGCCGGAAAGAGACTCCCAGCTGATGCGTAGGCGATCATCGGCGGCCTGTAGGGCTGGTAGGACCTCTGGGCCGGACATGCAGGCGGCATAGTAGGCGGTCTGGTTGGCGGCGCATCGCGTGTATAGGGTGCGGCGGAGGTGGCTAACGTTCGTATGTCTCTCGGAGTCACGGAGCTGGTCTATGAGATCGAGGGGCCGGAGCTTGGAGGCGATCTTGGCGGCGGTGTTATCGGCGGCGTACGCGTGCGAGCCCTTGAAGATGCCGACGCACTTGAAGCCGGCGCGGGGGCCGTCCGGGTGGAGAGCGGAGCCGGGGATGGAAGCGGGCGCGAGGGACATGTCGCCGCTAGGGGAGTAGGCGGCGATCTTGCCCAGATGGGAGGACACTCCACACACAAACGGGTCCTCGACGAGGGTGCGCTTGGCGTGGAAGGCGGGGTAGAGGGCGTCAGGGTGGCCACCCATATATGTGTCATCCGCGTCGCAGGCAATGCGCACATCCGGGTGGTCCTTCTGGATGGCGTGCAAGCCTACGTGGTACGGTTGCATGCACAAGTTAGTGGAGGCGGGGCATCCCTGATGACCGCCGCGACAGGCGCGGTCGAACTCGGTCGGGGTGCAATCGGGACGGATGGGCGGAGAGTGGACGTCCGAGATTTCCCGGTAACTTCATGGGTGTGAAAATCAATGTTATAAAGGGATACCTCGCGATTTCTCATTGGATTTGGACTT
>CATOSE010000289.1:0-10599 GCA_951812265.1 Taphrorychus bicolor | reverse complement strand
CGTTTGTATGTGCGCGTCGCGTCCCGAGCCGCTTCCGAGCCGAAGCGCCGTAACCGTCGTGCGACCGCCGTAGTCTCGCGCCGTTTTTTTGACAAGAGAACGTGCCACCTCACATGGTAGCACCTCCAAGTGTTCGCTAGGAGCCTCTCTTTCACGCGTTCCACTGCGCCAAGCTTTGATATGGGAGACGCGTTGGCCAACGAGCTCATGGCTCGCCTCCACGCCGCTTACGCCACTATCGGCGACCCGGCGGGGGATACTGCGCCACCGATTTCCACCGATCCCTCATTATTCCACCCGTGGATGGAGAAACTCAAACTTTACCTGGCACGAGACAACGAGTACTCTAGCCGGATCGAGTACGGGTTTATCCGCAATAGCCGCCATACCTTGGTGGCCGGCGCAGACCATGCGCTCCGCGTCGCAACCGGTACCCAGCTGCCATTGTCCTTTACCGAACCGTTCCCCGTCACAAATGCATTTGGTACAGGAGGCGAGATCACTTCTCGCGACCCGCTCGCCACTGCAGGCAGCGTGCCGACGCAATCCCGCTTCGTCGAAAAAGCCGCAGCGCCAGCAGCCCCTGCGTCTTACAAAGCTGCCGCGCGCGCTTCTACTCCAACCGCCACACCGACCGTCAGACCCTCGGTACCCGCGCCCGAGGCTGGCGACGGAGCTCCCGCTCCCGCTCCCGCTCCCGCTTCCAGCGAGGATGACTTTGAGGACGCTGAGGAGTTATCCCTGGCAGACATAGTCGCATCACACTATGCCGAACTTCTGAAGGCGTTGTAGGGCCAATACCTCATCTCCATTGATGGTCTCAACATGGTCGACTCCAAGATCTACAAGAGCATTGCCGCTACCACCACAGACCAAGCTGCCCTCACGCGTTGGTTCACGGCTAGCAACGGCAACGGCCTACGCCTTCTGCGCTATTTCGGCGTTTAGCTCAACCAGCGGCTCGAACTCACCATGTACGACGCCGCCATCTCTTCGCTCATGACTCGAGCCGTGCAGGGCGGACTCACTGACCTCGAAGTTACTTCGTTCAACCGGTTCGTCACCATATTTGAGTGCATGAATCGGGGCCGCTCTCGACGCAATCAGCTGGATGCTATCTCCCTTGCTTCCACTTACGTCGGACTCATCAAGTCAGTGTCGCCCGCCATACGCAAGGAGTTTCAGCAGCACATGAAGATCGAGCGCGTGCCTGCAAGCGGTGGCGACTACGCCACCCCCATAGACGCTATTCTTGCCTGGTTCAACGAACGGCAGGTCAACCTGCTGCATGACGCGGCCATCGAGTCTCGCGGCAGTGCACTGAGCATGTTCGACCCTTCGAAGAATAAGCGCCCAGGCGCCGGCACCGCCGCCGGCGGAGGCGCAGGCTACGAGACGAACGAGGACCCTCCTACCTCCGCTTGCGTCACGTGCTTCCGGCAGATGGGTGAGGAGCTTTTCCACTGGCACAAGAATTGCGAGGCTCACCAGAAGTGGGTCGCCGCAGAGAAGAAGAAGAAGGAGGCCAAGGCTGCCGCCCGCGAGACAAAGAGCGCGAAGAAGCGGGCGAAGGCCGCAGCTAAGCTCGCCAAACAGCTCGCCGAGGCTAGCGCCGAGGGAGAGAGCCGCGCTCTCGCCACCACTCGCACCACCGGACCCACTACTGCCGTCGCGACTCCCGCTGTCCGAGGCAATGGTTGCGTCGCCTCTGCCGCCACTGTCGCCGCCGACGACGCCATCGCCGGCCTCCTCAGTGGGCCCGCCGGCGAGCCACGCACGGTGGCGGTGGACGGCAGCATCTGCGCCCTCGCTTCCGATGATTCCACCCCGAATGCCGCCGCATTCTTGGGCCTCTCACCTGACGACTTCCAACCGCTGTCGGACTCCTACGACGAAGACGACGACGTCGACGATGATGAGCTGTGCCAGTCCACCGAGCCCGACGAGCCCGTCGAGCCCGAGCCCGTGGCTACGCAGACCCCTGGTTCGCCCATGTGGGACGTCGCTGACAACCCCACTGGCCCTCTGAGGAACGACGGCTCACCGGACATGCGCTATGGTACTCGGCCAATCGAGGCCAGTCAGCTCTGCTCGGCCTTTGCAAGCCCTCTGCTCCGCCCGCTCTCACGCCAGCTCCTGCTCCGAGCCCTGCCGCGCAGCCACAGCAGCCACAACTCCTCCTCTCCTCCTTGGCCGTCGCCTCTGCACCCGTCGCCGCCCTGCGCGACGCCAAGGCCGAAGCCGCCCGACATGCTGAGAAGGGACGGCGCGCCATAATCGCCGACCGCAAGCGCCTCGCGCAGATCGCCGAAATCGACGCCGCGCGGCGCGCCGCATCTGACGCCGCTCTCGCCGCCGAGACCAAGCGCGGCGAGGTCGAGGCTGAGCTCAAGGAGACTCTCGATCTCCTCGCCGCCGAACGCAACGCCACCGCCGCCGCCGTGCGCACCTGTGAGCTCGCCGCCAAGGCTGCCATGGAGCGCAACGCCGCCGAGCGTCTGGCGCAAGAGCGTCAGCGAGAGCGCAAGTCTGCTCGCTTGAATCTTTTCTTCGCCGCCGCATCATCCGCCGCCCTTGTGGCAACCTTCATGGTGCTCATGTTCGACCTCACGCCCTCGGGACAACCCTCGCCTCCGGGCGTGCCTGCGGAACTTGACTACGCCTCGTTCGCTCAGGATGCAGGCAACGTCGCCACGCAA
This sequence comes from Taphrorychus bicolor, assembly GCA_951812265.1. Lineage (NCBI taxonomy): Eukaryota > Metazoa > Arthropoda > Insecta > Coleoptera > Curculionidae > Taphrorychus > Taphrorychus bicolor. The sequence goes on along the minus strand of CATOSE010000289.1, from coordinate 7,900 downwards.
GACCTCCTCCCGGCAGCAGCCCTACTCGGCGCCTTCGGCTGTTTCATATCTTTGCTCACGCCCTCCTTCCGCCTCGTGCAGGCTAGTTTGGAGAGTTGGGGGCGCCGCTCCATCGCGCGACGCCCCCCGGTCGGCGACCGTCATCGCCACCGGGACATCTACTCCACCTCGGAGAGCGGGGGGTAACACTACAGCAAGGCTGGAGACTCGAGAGCGGCCAAGCTCTACTCGATATAGGCGACTCTCTCAACTCTCCCTTCACCCTCCTCGCCCTACCGTACCTCCAACTTCTGCTCGCCGTTACCGCCTTTTTTGACGTCGGCCGATGCATTTTAGGTATCCAGCACGGCGCCCAGAGCCTCTTTCACTCCGACGGCAGACGCCTTCCGCTGCCTTCCATCGACCAACTCTACGACGGCGCCGCCTCTTCGCTCCCTACCTGCCACATCAAAGGCAAGCCCAAGTGGCGCCTCAGACGATTACTTTCCCCGGAGAGACGGTGATCACCTCCGCCTTTTGGTTCTTAGTTAGTCCTTTCCTCGTAAATCGCCATCCATGTCTCCGTCCAGATGCTCCGTCGCGCGCACTACCCAGACCGCCTCCGGAGTACCTTACGCCGCCTCCGCCGCCTCCCTTAGCGCTGTTCGGTCGCAACGGGTGCAGGTACCCCGCAAGCGCTCTCAACATGGCTCGACTCCGCTCCACCCGTCGTAGCCGTCGCATACCCTCCTTCACCTCGGCCATCAGTTTCATTCGTGACAGTGGCTGCACCTTCCATGCCCATCATAACGTCGCGGACCTCGTGAACGTGAGACCCTGCAACGATTCTCTGACTGACGCCAGCAACAAAGAGCACAAGTGTACGGCCATCGGTGACCTGCCCTTCGTCACGGTTGACCACCGAGGCACGCCTCGGCGACTGCTCTTGCGAAATGTACGCATCGTCGAAGCCTTCTCCGACACCCTCATCAGCGTTGACCAATTGTGGGTCGACTCCGGCGTCGAAGCTCGCTTCGCCAACGTACACTCTCTGCTTCTACCGCCATGCGACGGGGACGACGTGGCAGAAATACGCATCCCATTTCAGCACCAAGACGGGGTATTCGTCATGCACGTAGTCGGCAACAGCCGCAAGCCCGCGGACTCTAACGGAGTTGCCCTGCCGCCCGCTGTTTCTCCGCACACATCCACGCCTTCGGCACCTCGTCCCACGTTGGCCGCATGTCTCCGAACGAGGCCGCTGCCTTCCTACACCGCCGTCTCCACATCGGCGTCGAACGTATCAAGGCACTCCCCCTCGTCCAGCCTCGACGCCCCAGCGAACCTCAAGCGCGCCAGCGCCACCCCATGTGGGCACTGCGTTGAAGCCAACGCCACCAGGCTAGGACACCCTGGCGACAGATACAAGCCCTCTCACGCAGGTGCGATGGTGCATGCCGACATCGTGGGCCCGTTCAAGAAGTCGCGGCACGGCCATTTCAAATACCTACTCGTGCTCGTCGACGATCACACTCGCTTCAAAGCTGTGTTCCCCCTCAAGGCCAAAACCGAGGCCCCCGCCGTAATCCGCGCGTTCGTATCGTCCTTCAAGGCCCTGGCCAAGCGCAGCGGAACTCCCCTCCGGACCGTCGGGTCACTCTACACGGACAACGCAGGCAAATTCCTATCCAAGGAGTTCGGCGATTTTCTCGACTCCGCCGGCATAGATCAGACCACAAGCCCACCTCACATACACCAGCTGAACGGCGTTGCAGAGAGGGCCATCAGATCTCTACTCGAAACCGCCCGCTCTGCCATGGTCGTCGGCGCCGTGCCGGTAGGGTTCTGGCCCCATGTCTTTGAACACACCGTGGACGTCCTCAACCGCACCACTGGCCCTCCGGACTCCGCCATGTCGTCATACAAACTGCTGACCGGACAAAAGCCACGCGTGATGGGCATCTTACCCATCGGGTGCTGCGCCTACGTCGTCAAGTCCGCCCCGTTCATAGACAAGACCTCCATTAGCCCTCGCGCTTGGATCGGAATCAACTTAGGCGTCAACTCGCTCTCACCCGGGTCGTACCACGTCTGGATACCCTCCGAGCAAAAGGTAGTCAGCAGCTCTGACGTGTATTTCGACGAGTCGCTCATGCTCTGGCGCCCTCTAGGCGAGCAACGAGTGTCAGAGCCCGTCCCCGTGCCCGGCGACCCGACCGACGAAGCCGTCCTCCGCCCAGAGCCCGAGTCTTCTACCGCCGAGCCGCCTCCAACGTCCATGAACTAGGCGTACGCTGACGCTTCAGCTCGCCATTCTGCCCCCGGCATAGGCCGCAGGAGCATAGCCAGACGCTCTCGGAACGTCCTGCTCCTGTTCTCCAGCTCATACCGTCGCCCCGGTGGACTCGCTACCTTTCTCCGTCGCCTTGGGCTGAACCCAGTTATGGTGGACAACGACGAGCGCGGGGGGGATAGCACCCATGATATTTTGAATGACTCATTCTACAACGATCTACTCTCGCGTGCCCACGCAGGTGAGTTCCTAGCCGTTCTAGCAGCGCCACCCTGCTCCACATTTTCAGTCAGCCGATTCTTCGAATCAGACGACCCTAATGCAGATTGTGGTGGCTCCGAGCCAGTCCGCACTCGCGAGGACATCCTCGGGTGCCCCGACGTGTCTCCAGACCACGCCACCGAACTGGCCAACGCGAACCTCATTGTCGAGCGCACCTGCACCATCCTGCAGACCGCCCACGACAGCGGCTCCGAATTCATCCTCGAGAACCCTCCTGACTATGGCGACAAGTCCTCTCAACACTTCATTCATGAAGAACACGGTTCTCTTTGGCAGTGTTTAAACATGTCCATGATTGTCTCTCTTGGCACTTTGTCAGCTAAGTAGCTAAGTAACCTGTCTTTTAGTGAACTTCAATAACTGCAGGGCCGTCGCCATCGCGCATGGCCGCATCGCGCGCCCTCGGGCACGCTCGCTAGTCAGTTCGACTGGTAGCACCTCCCTCCGGTTTCGGCCGTAGCGTGCTGCACGCAATACCACTGCGCACATACGCCAACCATGGCGCCCAAATCACGCCACGACCACTCATCACATGAGAATGCGTCAAAGCGCTTTGAAAATTCCAATTGTGGCGTCTTTACTGCTGCACGCCGAAACAGAGTGGAATTCTTCACCCATCAAGATGCCAGGGCGGGTGGCGCTCCTTGAGAAGGACGCGCCCACTGCCAACCCTGCATACGACCCCTTGCTCAAACGCGGATTCGTCACAAATCGCAGCAGCGTTTCCGTCGTCAGTTCAGCACATGGAGCAGCTGTGAGCGACGGCACCTTCGGTCCTTTCTCATACGCATCTCCCTCACCGGTCGACCCATCGACCAACTCCGCAATCACGTCCAAAGTGGCTGTCGGTGCTGCATTCCATGCGGAAGCTCAAACGATAATTGCTGCATATCCAAATGCAGTCGTCGTTACTGTGCCATCTCGTTTCTCTCAAGGGCCTGAGGCGATCGCTGTCCTCGATCTCGAATTCAATCAGTGGATACTTGGGCGCATCTCCAGCAGCACAGTCCGAGACGACTACGCCGCGCGATCCGCCGGCTCAGGGCACGAACTCATACGCATCCTTCAAACAGACCTTCAAACGTGTCTCTCTCGCAAAGCAGCGTCTGCCCTCGTCAAAGCATTCAGGAAACTATTCGAGGTCGGACTGCCCAACCCATCAGTGCCAACTATTCCAATGAGCTATCCGGTGCGGCCTTGCAAATCAACCGCGCTCTCCCGAACGGCAAGCGCGAGCCGGACGACACGGTCACCGAAATGTTTAGTTGAAGTCGTCAGCCGTATTTCCGATAAGATTGAGACGGCGTTATTCCTCAAGATCGAGATGGACAAGGCAGCAGGCGATCTGGTCAAATCCACCAAATGCATCCTCAGCATCCTGGGCAACTGTGACGCAGACGCCGCCGGTCTCGAGATTATTGGGTACGGTGCCGCAGGACGCGGCCGCGGCCGAGACACTCGCAAACCTTCAGGTGAACAGTATCGTAGAGGGGGTCCCAAGCCTGGAGGCGTTTGGAACCGAAAGGAGTGGGGCGAATGCAAGTGGAAGAGCGAAGTGGGGTGCGACGGCAAACACTTTTACAAGAATTGCCATCTTAAAAGGGACAAGCTCGCGGCACCATCCGGCGACGCTCGCGACGCGGTAGGCACCGGTCACGCGGATGGAGATGCCATTCTACGTAACCTAATAGACGGTATGTCAGGTGAGAAACGTACCATTGACCTCGGCGCACGCGGAGCTGTTGGGCTAGCCGCCGCCGACCCCGCAGCCAGCGAAGCGCGCCTCGCACGCATGGGCATCTTCGATGACGCCGACGCCGACGAAGCCGATGACGGCGACAGTCACTTATCCATCTCCTGTTCGTCTCAATCCGCCATCTCAACCGTCTTGCCCCTAGCTACGTCAGTTCGCGAAGACGACGATGGTTCCTCAGATGGTGAGAGCCAACGCCGAATGCAGCGCGCGCCCAGCGCGACGTCGACGGTTGTGGCCGCGGCGACTCCGCCCTTCGACGGTCTCCATTACGTACTCACCCGCTCCCGCGAACTGAATCTGTCCGCCGCCGAGACCATTGCGCTTCAAATGCGACTCGAAAGCGAATCACGCGAACAGGGCAGAACTGCTACGCGCGAAATGATTGACGCGATCCTCGCGCTACCGCGCGCACCGATTCGGCCGCCGATCATCAGCGACAAACCGAGCGACGTAGAAGAGCGATCGCACCCGGTAGAGACAGTCGAGCATCGCGTTTCGTCACCGCGTCAGGCGCAACCTGAGACGGACACCCGCTGCGAGTCGTGCACCCCACGACCGGTCGGCGACAACGTGGCTACCTCGACGCCGTTCTCCGCCAGCGCGACCGTACCGCCTTCCGCACACGTCATCTTGAAACACCCATTGCTCCCCTCCGCTTTCGCCGCAGCTGACATCGTGCTGGCGGCCACAGTGCTCGACAGCAAACGTGTGACACCGCCTCCCGACACTTCCGACCACATACTGGCCGGCGAAACCATCCTCGAAGTAGCTGATTGTGGACCTCATACGCGAAGGGGGGTGGATACGTGGGAGTCGGTTATGGAACGGGAGATGGCTCTGTCGCGGCAGCGTCGGGATGCGATAATGTGGGCGAGATGGGAGCAACGGCGCCTTGACAGATGGGGAGAGGCCCTACCGGCGGAATGCGAGGGGTGTGGTTCTAGCAGAGCTATGGGCATGGTGAAAAGGGCTCGAGCAGGGGAGGGCTGGGTGGGGAGTGGTGGGGGTGGGGAGGGGGGCGGGAAACGGGCGAAGGGGCTGGGGCATGAGGGCGTGGTAGCGGCTCGATTGGAGAGTACACTTTCTGGTGTGTAAGTGCGTCGGTGTGCCTGTCCATGGTGTGCCGGATCGAGTCGTCTGCTCCGGCTACCGGAGGCCTCGGGTCACGAGACCTTGTGCGTTCAGACGTCTGCCAGTATAGGCCTTGTTTTATTATATTATATTATTATATGCCATGCAGCGCCGAACCAACAGCGGCGCTCCCGATACTCCACCGCACCGCGGGCCCACTCCGTCTCAGTCGACCGTGTTTGACCCGCGTACGCTCATCCCAGCGCTTACAGGGGCCGTTGGTGCGGTTGCGATCATGCGAGTCGGGCTAGCGATGCACGCGCTGCGAGACACTGGTGCGCGCGTCACACATCAACGCCCGGAACTGGAGAACGCACTCGTTCTGGCTTTTACCACCGGCCTTGCAGCATGCGTCGTCGCCTGTGTGAGCTTCCACGTGCTGGTACTGAACCGATGGTTCGTCCGCATGCAGGCTAACGTCTATCATAGGTGGGGCCACACACTCCCCTCCCGGAGCAACCTACGCCTCCGACATCTCCCAACCACCGATTCGGCCGACACTGCGACGACTCCCTTCACGCAGTCGCTGACTCATTCGGTAGCCCTACCTGCTGCTGGCACTTGCCATGGCTACTGCTCCACCTCGCCCTGAGTGATTCTTTGTATGCTGGCGCGACATTACTCGCAATCACCGACGACGATACTGCGGCGGACCTCTTCTCAGAGACAGTCGGCCGGCAAGTGCAATCCTGGAGCTTAAGGGGGGTGGCCGTTGACCAGGTAACCGATGCCGTCCACTACTGCGAGTCCATGTACCCGCGGTACACGACGGCCCTGTCGCACGGGTGACCATCGCGGCGACTGCGAAAGATCACCGTTCGTCGGCTTATCCGACATGCCTCTCAGTGCACATTCTCACAAGCTCTCAGGTGCGGTATTGTCACGACCTTGCGTTGCTCGGCTCGGAGACTCGGGCTACTATTACTGCGTGCATCCGCCATGCCGGTGAACGACGGCGCCGCACCATCGGTCGGCGAAATCGTACGTGACAAGACAACCGCTGTCCGCGCCGGCGCCTGCGGCCCAGTCGCGACCGAACGCCGTTCCAAGCATATCAATATGGCGTCATCCGAATGCCGTTGGCAACACTCAGCCCGAGCATTCCTCGCGCCTAGGGCTCGGTTGCGGCGAAGCAAACGGTCACGTGGGTTGCCGTCGGGTGCCAAAGCTATCGGACTCGTAGTCGACAGTGGAGCGTCTTGGCACATTCATCCGCACGTCGACGATCTAGTCAAATTGCGGTCTTGCCGGGACCAGATGACTGGACTCGATCTCATCAAGAGGCGCGCTACGCATATCGGCGACATGCCAATCCTCGCCCTCGATGCCTCGGGCCAAAGACGGCGCGTCCTCATCCGTGATGTCCGCGTCTTTCCCGATTATGAGGATTCCCTCTTATCCGTGCGCCAACTGTGGCACGACAGCCGCACATCAGTCGTATTTGCGGACACATGCTGCCTTCAGGTGCCAGACGCAGAGGCCAACGACGGTTTCCTACGTCTCCCGTTCGACGATGGGGCTTGGGTGTATATTTGGCACGTTCTCGGCATCGCCGGAATCAGTGAAGCCGACCTGGGCTCAGCTGCATTGCCGGCGCCCCGAGCCCTGTCGATCCACCGCCCTACATCGGTGGCCCACATTAGCGCCCTGCCTGTAGATGAGATGGCGGCCACAATGCATCGCCGTCTACATGCAGGAATCGATCGAATCCGACGCCTCCCCGCTCGCACCGCCGACGTACCTGCCTCGCTCTCTAAGGCGCGATCTGTCGGATGTGAAGCCTGCGTCACTGCTAACGCCACGCGAGCTCCCCATCCTTCGTCGCGATACGAGCGGACATACCCCAGGCGCCTCGTCCACGGTGACATCGCCGGACCGTTCGTAGGTACAAAACGGGGCGGTGTCCATTACATCCTTGTTCTAGTTGACGACCACACCAGGTACAAAGCGGTCTATTTCCTCAAGCGCAAGTCAGAGGCGCCCGCCTGCACGCTTCGGCCGAGGTCAGGGGCCCCCACCGGAGGGTCCGCGGCGTCACATCACTCACCCTTTGACATTGGGGTAGGGGTTCCTATGCTCATATGAACCGCACTGACAGTGCGAACGAAGTCCTGGAACATTTGAGCGAAGTCCTGGAACGTACGAGCTTCTGCGACGCTTAATGGACCAAAAAGTTGCTGAACGGCGCCTCCGGCACGTATTTTTCACTACAAATTTTCATTCACACCATATTCAACTCCGAAAATTCCTCGGATTTGGGCCACTTCATTTTGACCCCTCCCCCGAAAATAAGTCTGTTTGTACGTTGACTGGAGGCCCGTGACCTCGGCTGACACGGCATCAAGAGATTCATCGCCAGCTTCACGGCACTGCTTAATAAGTAACGGCCGACGCCAGTCGCTGTAGTCGGATCATTGCATACTGACAACGCAGGTGAGTTCCTATCACGCGAGTTCTCC
>CATOSE010000287.1:0-18955 GCA_951812265.1 Taphrorychus bicolor | reverse complement strand
GACACGCAGTTTTGTTTCCGAGATCCCCACTGGATGGCCGCACCTTGCCAAAAGACGACCCATCCGCTAGTAGAGAAACGTGTCTCCCAAGAAGCGTCAGAGAAGCCCTTGAGCTCGGAGCGAGAAGAGTCGTAGGTCAAGCCGACAGCACGGTTGAAGTAGAGGTAGATAAGGACGTGAGAGACCGCGTCCATGAGCTCGGGCGTTGGGCACGCCATGCACCTGCATAACTGGTGCACGGGGAACGCAATATCTGCACGTGTCGCCGTGGTGAGGTATATGAGGGAACCAACGGCCCCTTGATACGTCGAGGCCAGGTGGGGGTGAGAGGGCGTGCTCGAGCCGGCCTCGTGCGCCTCGACAGCTGCGTCGACCGTACCGACGAGTCCGCTGACGTAGGGCAAAACAAAGTCAGAGACAGACGCGTCGAAGACGCTCGGCCAGGGTTGAGAAACTTGAGGAGGCGTGGGTGCTCGAAGTTGAGGTATTTGTCCAAGATCTTTTCGACAAACGTGTGCTGGTGCAGCGTGATGCGGTCGCCGTGGTCGATGATTTCCATCCCCAGGAGGTCGAGCATCGGGCCCTCATCGACTACATCCCAATCTGTCTCGAGCGCGGACATAAACTTTGCGTAGTAGGACGAGTTGTCGACGGTGACGCCGCGCGAGTCGAGAGCGGCGCTGTGGGCGATATGGAGGTTAACTTATCCACGTAGACACCGACCGCAAAGGAATCGCCGCCGGCAGGGTCGTCGTAGACGAAGACGCAGTCATCGGAGTCACTGAGCTGGCGCAGACCTTGGGCAGTGAACCAAGGGAAGATGCACCGTTGAAGACGACGACCGGATTGAGGGATGCCATCAATTGGGTTCTCAATTCTGCACACGCGAGGTCGACCGCGGGAGTCGAGCTCGACATGGCCCTCTGGCATGCGCGTGTAGACCACCTCGCCGTCGAGGAAGCTGCCCTGGAGGTACGCCGCCACGAAATCCACGCTGCGGAAGCTGCACCCATGTCGTTTGCCATAGGCGAAGATGCCGCGGGCTGACGAGTGGCGCAGCGTGGAGGAGAACACCTGGTCGAAGTCGATGCCGGCGCGTAGGGTGCAGCCCTGCACGTAGAGGCGGGCCTTCAGCGTGCCGTCGCGCTTGGCCTTGTAGACCCAGACCAGCTTGTGCACGTGGCGACCGCGAGGGACCTTATCGCGGTCGACCACCGACCAGGACTGGTTGCCGCAGTGGTTCTTGAGCTCCTTGGCCTCAGCGGCGATTCAGTCGTCGCCCATCTTTATGGCCTGTGCGTGGTTGGAGGGGGCGTCGGCCGAGTCGGCTCGAAGGGCGACGAGCAGGGCGTAGTAGCTCTGATAAGTTTCCTTGTCCAGGCGAGAGAAAGAGATCTGGGTAAGCAGGGTGTCGTGGAGGCCATCGGCGGTGACGGAGGCCTCGACGGCGTAGAGGCCGTTGCCGACCTGGGTGGCGCTGCGGGGGATCTCGTCCACTTCGATCTCCAGCCAGGGGCCGACGGGGATGGTCTCACTCCGGTAAGCGTCGAAGACCAGGGCAGGGACATGAGCCGCGATGGCGCCAGGGTCGAAGGGGGGCACGTGAGACTCGTAGGCGGATTCGTCGAGCTCGCGGCCCGGGGATTCGGCGATAGTCGGTGGTACGGAAAGGTGTTCGTACTTTTGCTGTCGCTTGGCAGCGGCGCGAGAGGACTTGCCGTCGGCGCGAGCGCGAGCTGCAGCATCGAGTGAGGGGTCGCGAACGGCCGAGGTAGAGGACCTAACTGGGCGATCGGCGCGACCTTGGCGTGCGCGGGTGCGAGAGGCGGCGAGAGGGTCAGCCACTGGCCGCGGCGCATGGAGTGGAGTGGGAGACGCGGGCCCGCCGTCCAGGTTTGGGAATGGAATAGCGGATGGTCTGTGGCGTGATGTCGGCGGCGAGGGCAAGGCGGTCGGCGACGTGAGTGGAGGTGGCGCGGCGTCGGCGGCGCTCGCGGTAGCTTTGGAGTACCTCTGCGTGAGCGAGGGGCGAGGCGGGTCCGCTTTCGGGGCTGGAGGAAGCGCCACGCCTCGGACTTGTTGCTCGCTGAGGCGGCGGGGGTCGCCTGTACGTGCCATGGTGATAGCCGAGGCAATGATGTCGCAAAGGGCAGTGGGGTACGCGGCGTGCGCTGCGGGAAGCCACTTGCCGTTGGCGCCGCGCCCTCCTGCGACTTCGGCGTGCTTGCCTTGGTGGTTGCACTGGTAGGCAGGACCATTGAGCTTGTCGAGCACTCGGGCGGCATCGTTGGTGTAGAACAAGGTGGTGTACTTCTGCGCCCCGTCGCGAAGGCGGCAGTAGGCGAACGTACAGAGAGAAGAGAGCTGAATGCCGCCTCGGAGGCGGGCGAACGCAGAGGTGGCGAAGATGGATCCGTGGTCAGCTAGATCGTCGCTTAAGGCATTCGAGCCGCGGATGGATCTGTCGGCAGGATTCTCAAGGACAATCGTAGTCTGCTTCGGAGAGCGGTAGGCAGCGAGGGCAATCTCAACGACGCGATCGAGTAGGAGGTTGGCGAGTCGCAGCTCGTTGGCGTGTTCTAGGTCGAGCTCGGCCGCGGGCAGCCCGTCAGGGTGGGTAGCTGTTCTGACGGGAGGCGGACCTGGAGGGTCGACGTCGAAGAACCGAGACGCAGAGAAGGTCGAGCATGGGAAGGCGATAATCAAGGCGTCGAACAGTCCGGCGCGGGCGTCGGAGAGGATGGCCGAATAGCGGGCGTCGTTGAGTATGTCGTGGTTGAATCCGCCAGCGTCTGCGTCGTTGTCTATCTCGTCGACAGTGGCCCAGCCGAAGGAGGAGAGGCTGTTGGAGAGGCCATCGCTGCGATAGAGAGGGCCAGCGGACATGTTCAGGACACCGAGGTTGGAGGAATTGGACCGCGAGGTGGAAGGGTCAGCCTTGATGATACACCCCCCCCCGAGCTCGTGGACGATCGTGGCGTCGACGTTCCCTCCGATGGCCTGAGCGCGAGGGCGTTGAGGGGCCGAGGTGGTGGGTATGAGAGGCTTGTGCTCTCTGTCGTCGAGCCAGGGGAAGTACTCTTCGTTGGACTTGACACTGGAGCACGACACCACGCGCCCGCCGGATCAGATGTCGCAGCAATCGAGGGAATCTTTGCTGCGACCGAGGAAGCAACCGACTTGGCCGCGGCTGGAGAGGTTGGTCTTCTTGATCTGGGGAGGCGGCAGCAAGGCGACGGAGGTGCAACCAAAAGTTAGGAGATCCATGATCTTTGGTTGACGTAGCGTGAGGCGTTGGAACGGAGTGACCATTGCGTCCGCGGTGGACGAGCCGATGCTCGTGACGGTGGCGTTGCGAACATTAACTGCGTGACGAATCAGGTAGGGCCACATGGAAGCAGGGGCGTTGCAGAGGTCTCTCATGGCCGTAGCTGTAGTGCTGACGCAGCCGATGCAGCGCTCCGCGATTTCGTTCATGTCGTGATCGTTAGGGGCGGACATCTCGCGAGAAATATCGTTGCCGAGGCGGAACCTCTCGAAGAGGCGAGAGGCTAGAGCTCCCTCGTGGTCACTCCGCACCACCTCCACGACTGGCTTAGGTAGAGGCTTGCCTTCGTCATCGACTCGGACGCCAACATCTTTATTGAATTGAGTGATGATGTTACGGATGGCGTTGATTTGAGTAGAAGTCTCTTTGTTCCGGAGCGTCTCCACATAGCAGAAGCGAGTGAATTCGTCTACGGCGAACATGGCATAGTAATCGCCGTGGATGGAACGGACCATACAGCCCCAGGTCAAAGTGAAGGGTCCCAGGCTGCGCGGCGGGGGTGCGGAGCTCTGTGCGCGACACAATCGTCTTGGTGCTCCCATGCGACGTCTCTCTGATGCTAGCTTTCTCCCAATGAACGCTCGACGCGGGCTCGGCAGAGGCGGTGTTGCGAGGAGTATCGGAGGTAGTCGCGTGGAAGTTCCGAATCTTCTGAACCGAGGCGAATGTGCGGCGGTGCATGAGTTCACCAACTTGTTGGTTGCTCAACTTGCCGACGTGGGCGATGGTGTCGACTCCGTGGAAGCCGAGGGCGACGAGGGCGACAGGGTGGGAGACGACGCCGACACCTTTGGTGCGGAGCAGGGCGGCTGACGAGACAGTACGAATGACGTTGGAGGCGCCGGAGACGAAGGGGATCAAGACGTTGATGGAGCCGCTGACTCCGCCGGGAGGTGGGAGCTCGAGCCGGCGCTTGTCATTGACCTGGGAGCCAATGTGTTGTTCTTCCCAAAGTTGCGTGACCGAGAAGAGGGTGTAGGGCTTGAAGCCCGACACGCATCGAACGTTCTTGACCACGACGTTGATCTTCTACTGATTGTCGTCCATGACGATGATGGGCATGTCGCCGATCACTGAGGAGTGCTCCAACCTGCCACTTACTGCCCCAAAATCTCGTCGCATCGCTTAGTGTTGATGAGGTAACCACAGTTCCAAGTGCAATGGGCGGTGCACCCCGAGTCCACGTTGGAGTCGAAGGCGTCGAGAGTGGCGGGGTGAACGGGTGATTTCGGCAATATGGGGACGGCGGAGGCGGCGACGCTGGAACCGACGGCGCTGCTGATGTTGATGAAGGCAGAATCGATCAGCGCATAGGGCACGGACTCTCCGTTGATGCTAGCGTCATGGGAAAGGTGGTTGTTCTCGGCCTCGGAGGGGATACGCGCACTACCAGAGGACTTGACCACGTCTGAGGAGGAAACCACTGGCCCTTGTATGGCAGCGAGAGGCCCTTCACGTTCGGGATGCCAGAATCGGTGAAGACGTCAGGGACGAGGACAGGGGCGGTAGCATTGGAGACGAGAATAGGCGAGAGTGAGGTCGAGGATGGAGAGTTGGCTCCAAATGCGACATCGGAGGCGAGGTGGGACGCGGACAGCACGATGGCAAGGAACGTGCCAAGGTATGATGCTGCTCGGAGGTGGCCTCGTGTGCGGCGAGCAGATCTCGCGGTGGCGGACTCGGCCAAGAGGACTCGCCTGGCGCCGTTCACCTCGTTGAGAGCGCAGATCGTCTGGGCTTGGAAGGCGCCACGAGCTGTGCGGGCGAAGATTGGCCAGTAAATGCACCCAGCTGTCGAGACGGCGAGGCCTGCTGCGCCACGTGCGATGGCAAGCGGGGCTCGAGACAGACCGTGCAAGAGAGCAGCCGGGACGTCGATGAAGGAGTCACAAAGGAACAGGACGGTGGCAAAGAGAACGAGGAGCTTTGAGATGAGTATGAGAGCAGCCACGTGGCCAAGTTGGGAGCGGGAAATGCCCCCCCCCCCCCCCCCATCTAAAGATTCGAAGTCACAACTGCCATCGCACGGTGCGTGGGACTGTCAGAGGGATCTATGGCGTCGATGTTCTGGGCGAATGCCGGGGCGTTGTCCGGCAGGGGAGGCGGCGGCGGTGACCCGTGGTGGCCGATGAGCCCCATCGCGTAGGCGCCGCCGAGGGTGGAGCCGGCGAAGATCAGTGCGAAAATTACGGAGCAGACGATGGCGAGGATGATGGTAAAGCCATGGCGGTAGAAAAGATCGTCACGCTCGTGGTTGCGGCTGGGCTGGGCGTGAGACGCAGCGCGGTCGGCGAGAGCGGCGGCTTCGGCAACTTTGGCGGCGGCTTCGGTAAGGGCGGCAGCCTTGGCGGCGGCGCTGAATGCGGTGGCCTCGGCTGATGCGAGGGCGGCGGCGGCGGCGGCGTCGTTCAGGCCTGTGCCTCTCATTTCTCCTTTAGGTTCATCGGGAGGCCCTTTGGCGCTCTGGCCCCTCACCTTCCGGGTACTAGCGAGACACTCGAATCCATTCGGATTCTCAGAGGCAAAGGCGGCAGCCTTGGCGGCGGCGCTGAATGTGGTGGCGTCGGCTGAAGCGAGGGCGGCGGCAGCGGCGGCGTCGTTGTTGTCGTCGGTGCGTCGCTTGGAGGCGGCGGTACGGAGCCGCTCTGCCTCGAAGAGGGCTGCAGCTTTGGCGGCGTTGCGTTCCTCGGCGAGGAGGGAGGCAATGTCGGCGAGGGCAGCCTCATGCTCGGCGTCGACAGCGAGGGCGGCGGCGACGTCGGCATTGGCGGAGGCGCCAGCGGGAGATTGCGTCGCATCGTGTCGGAGACCATCATGCCAGCTTGCACGCTCTTGTCGGAGTCATTGGGGCTAAGCGGCTCCTTGGCGCAGCGGCAATTAAGATGAGCCTCGAGCTCGTCGTCGGTCCACGCCGGGTCGATGACGACGGAAGACGCATTGACTGAGAGAGGAGTGCCGGCGGAGACATCGGTTTGCATTTCGGCGTTGGCGCCTTGATGTGCAATAAACCCCTTTTGCTTGGCACCGGGCTCGCCCACCCATCGACCGTCTTTCCAGAATTGAGGGAATGGACACCTGGAGTGAGGATGCTTACCCCCGTCTGTGCATTGTCTCAGGCTGACGCAAAAACAGGGGGGCATACCTTCGACCCAGCCGTTGATGTTTCCGTCCTTGTCTCTGGGGATGGTATACGTCTTCTTCGAGCTGTGCGGGGAGCCATTGGCTCTGCCCCCGCCCCCTCCTTCGCCGTTGTGATTGGAACCGGCGTTGGTCTTGTTGGGGTCGAACGTGGAACGAGCGACAAATGCTTTCGCCCCCTTTACGTCTCCCGAGCAAACGAGTGCAGCAAGTTTCATTTGGTTCTTCGGAGAGAACAAATTCGACTTATCACCTGGTTTAGAAGTGTTAGCGGTGTCTGTAGCGGGCGAGTGAGGGTGGATGTGGCGAGAATTGACCACAAACGCGGTCTTGTGCGAAGACGACACGGCATCAGCGAGTTGCGCGTGCACCTTGCTATTGCGTAGCATATTGCGTAGTTCCGAAACCCACTTGGACTTGTCGTTGGCGTGAGGCACTAACGTAGTGTCCATGCGCAACTCCCACCGTTGTGCAAACGTAGAATCCACGAGGATGAGAGTGTTGATCACCTCGATAACCTCGACGGGGTCGGGGCACGCGGCTTTGCGAACATGAATCCAGCGTTTGTTGTGCTCCTTATACCACGCATTGAATGTCTCGAGCGTGAGAGGGCCGGCGAAGCCGCGAGAGCCCCAGTTGGTGAGGTTGATCTTGACAAGGGCATGATCAGCGGCGGTGGTGGCGTTAGCCTTGTCGCGGAGCAAGGCGAGAGCCCGAACTCCGTCGGAATCGGAATCGTTGAGCAGCTCGGTGGCGAAGTCAGAGTGCTCTCGAGAGTAGAGGCCGGCGAGGGAAGCAGCAAAGGCTGGAGCCTCAGTCCGCAACAGCAATGGTTGTACGATGTATTGGTCTCTCATCGAAGTGGGTAGCGCCATGAGCGAGGCGTGGCGCGGCGAGACAGCAGAACCGGCGGCGGCGTCGGCGGCGTCTGCCTTCGAGGTAGCCGTCGCGATGCGGGCTGCGATGTTGGGACGGGGGTCAGAGAACCCGTAGGTCTTCCCCTCAAGAGTCCCACCATCCTCGATGAATTGGATGCAGTCAAGTGATTCGACCACAAGCTTTCCGTTTGATAGAAGCTTGGCGTTTTGCTGCAACAAAGCGCTATAGTTGCCCGTTCGTTTGATCCAGGAGCCGACAGCGTCGAGGACGCCTTCGATGTTCGCTGGGTTGTCATCGAGTTGTACGGGATTGGAGTCGGTGTCCAGGATGACGATGTATTCTGGCTTACCTTCGCCGTTGTCGTCGATCGACGGCGGCATAGCTGGCAGCGCGGCTGCGGTTGATAGACTCGACGCGCCAACGATTATCGCGGTCGGACCTCCACGTTAGAACCCGAAGGGGTCGACCCGAGGGATCGTGGTCAGGGTAAGGCTGATTGTTGAAAGACTGCACAAAACTACGGCGGTCACAGTTTCGGCGCTTCGGCTCGGAACACGACGGCGGTCTACTCAAGACTTCGGCGGTCACGGTTACGGTGCTTCGGTTCGGAACACGACGGCGGTCTACTCAAACAAAACAACCGTTGATTGCCAAAAGGGCAAGAAAACGGTTCGCGAAGCGGACGTACAAAACCAAGTTAGAACCCGAAGGGTATGGGTTCTAACGGGGTAGAGCACACTAAGACTTACCCTACCCTGAATCTTTTCCAGGTGCGACTGACCGAGTCGGTTACGATACCGAATTCGGATGGGAGTTAGTGGGCTTGGCTCTGGAGGCACGCGATACGAGCGTAGAATCGTTGATGAGCGCGGCGTGGCGGGAGATAGAAGTGGTGTCGTGCACGCCGTTCGCGAGGTCATCGGGGAGCCACGAGCCGCGGAAGGGGATGTTGAGTTCGAGGATGGGCGCGTCATTGAGGAAAAGGGGGGGCGGCGACGAGCGGTCGGCATTGCCCGTAGGAGAGAAGCTTCGGACAGCCTGCACATCGCTCGCGGCGGGCGCATGAGGTAGGCCGAGGGCGCATGATAGTGTGACGAGGGCGGCGACGGTCCAAGGGAGGTGATGGCGCAGCCGATTGGCCGAGGACGTGGCTGGAGGCACGATACCGAGAGCTTCGTTGAAGCAAGCGAAGGATGCCGGGGCGAAGCTCGCGAGGGGAAGCGCGCTAAAGCATCCGATGATGGTGAAGACGTCGCGGGGAGCGTGCCACGTAACGTATGCGAGCCAGGAGGGGTGGATAGCCAGGAGGGCTGCGGCGGCCGAGACGAAACCTAGGAGGATTCGCCAAGTGGCGGAGGAGGACGGCTGGGGCGGAGTCGTGTTGGTGGCGAAAGCTTCGGCGACGTGTGCGCGGCGGTCGGCAATCGGCATGCCGGCAAGCGGAGCGTCCAAGTGCAGTACGTCGATGGCGCCGACGGCGGGGGCGATGAGAATCCGAGCGAGGGTGCGACGAAGGTGGCGAACAGCAGGGCGAGAAGCACCGCAAATATGGTGAAATGGTGTCGCTCGTAGAAGCTAGCGATGTCGCATCCGGTGCGCTTTGCTCTGTCAAGGAACGCCCTCCCCCAAGCAAGGATGGATGCGGCATCGGCGGTATCGGCGGTATCGGCAGTGTCCCGAGTGCGCGGAAGGGGCCGCCGCGCGAGCTTCCGCGGCATCGGCCCGCGCGTTGGCTGCCGCGAGCGCTTCCTTGAGGGCAGAGGTTTCAGGGGAGGCTTGTGGGCGCGGTGATGCGCGGGCATCGACGTCATATACGCGCGGGGCGGGCGACACGGGAGCTTCCACGGGTGCGATGGGTGCTTCGGGTGGGACATCAGGCACTTGAGCCTCGGATGGATCGGACGGGCAAGCGCATAGCTCGCAAGCGAGGGGCGTGCTCGGCCGACTTTGCTTCGGACGGGCAGGACTCATCGAAGAAGGAGTGAAGCTGTGCAAACAAGCGCAGGGTCGTCGCTGGTGTTTGCTGATGTCGATGGCCTGCGGGGCGATGAGGCGGGTAAGACGGGGTTTAGCGGCGTTGGCCCTCTTTGACCACGGCGTCAGCGTGGTCGGCGGGCTAACGCGGTGGCACTGGCCTTATCAACATCAGCTTTGGCGACTGCGTCAGTGAGGTCGGCGGCTAGTGCGGTATTGGGTCTGGCCGTACCTGTGGAGACGACGATCTTGCCTTGCCTGTTAACGACGGTAGTAGAAACCGTTCCTGCAGTCGCGGAGCAGATGTTTGCCGTTCGATTTGCCTGCGAGCTTGCACCCCGCACAAGTCCATACCCTCGACCCACCTTAGTATGCGCCCGTTGCTGTCGCGGGGGACTTTCACCTTGACCGCGCCGCTCGTGTCGTTGGCGGCACGGTTCTTGTTCGGATCGGTACGGTCGTTTGTGAGAAGGGCGAGGGCACCGGCGCGGTCACCGGAGGCGAGCTTGCGCGAGATAAGCGACTGTAGATTGGGCGCGGCGTCGGGCTCGCAAAGTTCGCGGCGCACCTCTCGAGAGCGAAGCAGATCTCTCACGAGTTGCAAGGTCTTCTGGAGGTCGGCCGGAGGGCGGGCTGACTTCAAGCTTGAGTTCGTAGGACGGTAGATACGTGAGGGTCCATAAAACATAAGCTTGTTGATCATTTCGCACGTGTCTTCGTCCCGTCATGCGCTGAGAGGGAGGGAGCACGCGCAAGAGTTAGCTGAACCTCTTATCATGTTCGTTGAAAGACTGCAGGTCCAGAGGGCCTGCGTGGCGCTTCTTGACGAACGAATCGAATTGAGCTTTGACGAGTGCACGGTCCCTGTGGCTTGGCTTTGGCTGATTCAGCCCGTGGGAGAGTAAGAAAGTGGGTGCCGCTGCCCTTGCTCTTCGTGATGAGATTCTGGGCTAGGTCAGAGCTGGTGATGGTCTTGCGCGGGCAATTCATCAGTTTCCCGATCCTCAGTGGCGACGGCATATTGGTTGAGGACGAATGTGTCAGAGAAGCCGGCTGGTAGGGTGGAGACAGGTCCCACGGCGTCCATGCCATGCAGCGAAGCGTGAGCGTCGTAGTTAGCGATTCTGCCCGCGATGGGTGGGCATGGGTCGCTGAAGTCGTGACGCACTGGGTCCACGAGGCCACCTGAGACGAATAGGGCGGCTGTGGCGCTCCCTACGGCAAGTTTGCCATTGCTGAGCATAAGCCTCAGCAACGCCAGCCAGAGCGACCGCCGTCGCCGCGCGTGCTTGAGGGGCGTCGGCCGTCACTTTCAACGGAAAAACATCGACTGAGAAAAAACAACCTAGCCTACCTACCTCTAAGTACCGGCAGGCTAGCTAAAGACAATCGGACATAGGTACAAAGTATTATGCGCCCAAAGCATGTGCTCACGCCTCGGGGAATATAGTCCCGAGTGCTCGCGTACCACCCATGTGGCACGCTACCCCCCCGGCTCGCAGCCACCCGTGCGCGAAAGACTATACCCCTCGCATGAGCAGCTGCTCAGCAAACTGGGCGTTTGCGCCGAGCGGCCGTCTTCGCATTGCCCGCTGTCGGACGCCCTGAGGCGTGTGAATCGGGCTCCACAAAGGACTGTGCACCAAGGTTAAGTGCGGTCCGACCGATGCCGCTCGAATACCTGACGAGATAGGATCTTGGTGAATAAATCTGCGGGGTTATTTTCCGTGGGCACATGCTCCACTGGTACCCTACGCTCCGTAGCTCGCGCATTTTGAATAGCTTTGCGGTCGACGTGACGGGAATTCTGCGCAGACGTAAAACGGCGGCAAAGATCGAACGCTCCCTTTGTTATCGGTGCCAACCTGGATGGGACCGCCGCGGCGGTAGCCGATGTGCTCGAGCGTGCCATCAACATGAATAAGCTCGATGGCACCATCTGCGAGCGCCACTAGCTCGGCCTCACATGACGACATCGTGATGCAGTGTTGTCGGCGGGAGTGAGTATTGATGGCCGCGTCCGCCAGGAAGATGACAAATCCCGAGGTGGAACGTTTCTCCGACCAGTTTGAGTCAGCCCGGGCTCGGAGGACGTGGGAGGTCGCCGTATTACCTGAAAAGGTGATGCCTAGATTCTTGGTCCGCACGAGGTATACCAGGACACGCACGAGACAGTAGTACATCCGCTCGGTGGGGAACGTAAGGCAGCTGCCGAGGAGTCCCATCGCTGCCAAGATCTCTGGGCGGTATTTTGACGCGTGGAGGCAGGCCCCGTAAAGTGATTCGTACTTGCTCACAAAGGGATCGGGTGCCTTAGCGCGAGCAGCAGTGGCCGCCTCCCACTCCTGAACTAGGGCCTCGTCAGCCGGGGTATACGACCATGAGGCGGGGAAGGCGGCGGAAGACTGCGTAAGGTCGACATCCGGGAAGAAGCGCCTGGCCATGTCCACGATATAGGTGCGCGCGGTGAGGAGGCATGTTGACCGGTCGTCGCTGGTAATACGATTCGCGCCGAGGAAAAAATCGTTCTTGGGATCGATGGCCTTAAACTCGATTCCGAATTCCTCCGACATCCGCTTCATGTCTCTAGCGGCCTCGGCCTTGGCTTCAGCGGTGGGATCATACTTCAGGCGTCCGTCGTCCACGTAGATCGGGCATGTAATGTATGAGTCGTCGGGCCCAAGCTCGTGTTCGTCGCCTAGGCGCTTACTGTACAGGCAAGGCTCCTGGGCACAGCGATCGTAGCCGCATGATTCTGGTGACGTCATGAACTCGTTCCACGTACGGTTCCATATGGCTCCGCTATCGGCCTGTCCGTACAAAGGGTTTAGCATGAGCCACAGGATCTCGACCCCTCGCTCGTCGTAGTCGCGGAACCCGGGAGGAGCGCGACAGACGATCTGCTCTTCGCCTCTCTGCTTACCCTGAAGATAGGATCCTGGCACGTCGAATGGAGCCGTGTGCTCGCGCCGAAGACAGGACACAGCGTCGGTGGCGTTGAGCGAGGGCGTGCACACGACCGGGGACATGGTCTGGTTGGGGGTCACGTGATAGAACTTCGAGTGCAAATCACCCCGTGCCACGCACCGAGCGTGGTCGCTCTTCCAAGTACCATCGACGTTGATTTTCTCCCGGCCCGTCCACATCGTCTCGACGGGCTTCATACCCCTTACCTTTGGGTCATCGGCGGTCACATCGATCTTTGCGTTGAGACGCTTCATCTTCGCGATCTCTATCTGCTTCGGCTCGTCCCAACGTGCGCTCCTCATCTGT
The DNA here is from genome assembly GCA_951812265.1 of Taphrorychus bicolor. Lineage (NCBI taxonomy): Eukaryota > Metazoa > Arthropoda > Insecta > Coleoptera > Curculionidae > Taphrorychus > Taphrorychus bicolor. The sequence continues at coordinate 6,363 of CATOSE010000287.1, read as the reverse complement.
CGTTCAGAGAAAATGTGAGGGGAAGACTTGGTCTTGGCAGCTGCTACTATGAGCGGGTCGCAATCGTAGTTGGTGCTGGCGAAGACCGTGCCGCTGTACTTGTCGTCGAACATACGCTCCAGACGCACACCGTCCTCAGGATGCAGGCACTGGGGCGAGATAGGGACGAATAACGGGTCGAGCGGTGGTGCTCTGAGGCCAGCGCAAGCGGCGTCGACCGAAGCGGCGGCGTACACTTCCCGAAGGAGGTTCGTCTCGGGAGAGGATGGGCCGAATTCGCATAGCGCCTCGTCGTGGTCGGTCAGGATCATCACGGCTCGCTGTAGCCACGGGTCCAGGTGGTCGTACGTCCGGATGGCGTTGTCGTTCGTGCCCCGGAGGGAGTTGAGTTCCGCACTGGGTCGTCCGACGGAGGCAAGCAGCAGAGACGGGGGGCCGTCGTCGCGGGCTAGGTCATCGAGGCGGCTAAGCAATCGGTCGTGCCGAGCTCGGTAGTAACTGCTAGCGCTTCAGAGCTCAGCCTGGGGCTGGTCGACTCGAACCGGGCGACCTCGGACACGTGCCTCAGGGAGCCTAACGCGGGTGTGGCGTACGCATGGTTGCCGTATCGGTCGGGCGGCTGTCGGTCTCGGACGGGTCGCCTGGGTTCTCGTAGCGGATCGTCGAGCCCGGGTGCAGGTCCCCGTGACGTCTGTGGGCACAGGTTGCATCTCGGCGACTCTCGGGGCCGTGTCAACGCTCGGGCGCAGCTCGGCAGGTGTCTCGTCGACCCACGCGTCGCCGCCGGGTTGCTTCAGGGTGGAGATGTCGATGAGATCAGCTTTCGCCATACGTCCTCCAGGCGACCCCCGTCTCGCTGGCGCCGACGTGCCAGCATCGTGACCATACTCCCTTCTTCTCGACTACGTCACTTCCAGCCGACTCCGCCGTGTTCATCGCACGCATATTCGGGTAGTGATCGCGGGGAATGAGGAACCGGCGTGTGGAACGATGGCGGTGGTGCACGGCTGGCTCTGGCGTGTTGATGCCTGTCGCGTCTGCTATGGGCGTGTCGGATGGCTCGCCCCCCGGCTCGGCGCTAGCGCCGATTCGTCCGATTCTTCTGGATATACGGGAGTGATCGTCAGTCGGTCCGGGTCGAAATCGGATCGGCGGTTGGGATCTGTGAATCGTTCTCGATCTCGGTTGGCATGTTGGCCGGCTCGTCCTCGTGCTGCGCGTCCGTAATCTGCGTTCCGGCCACCACTGTGCTCGTGCGCGACGCGCTCCTTCTCTCGCTCGAGTTCGTAATCGGAGGAGAAGGAATCTTTGAGCTCGGGATAGTCCACCCCCCCCGGACGTGCGCTCGAGGCCGGGCTGGACCCTCCAGCATATGTACACATCGTCGGTCACCATCGTGGAATTAGTTTCAGGGTCGTAGCAGACGTAGCCTGGTTGCAAACGAGTGACTCCGAGCGCCTCGAAGTCGCCACTTCGGCCGCCGGAGTAGCCCAAAAGGATGCACCGTTTCGCTTGACTTGCGGCTTTGTTGCGCAGCGTGCCGCTCGGAAGACGCTCGGACACGACGGGATAACATAGCGAGCCAAACGGGCGACGATGGCTACCCTTCGGTTTGACGACCTTGTCGGGAGTGCTGAGCAGGCGACCGAGCGCGTAGTCGTGAGGCGCGTTGCGGCTAGGGGCGAGCGACTGGCCCTCGATGGTGTCATCCCATGCGCTGCCCCAGAAACCTACGGGCAGATTGCTTTGGCGTAAGGTCTTGCGTGTGCCGGACATGATGGCGCGCCAGGAGGGCTTCTGTGGGTTCTGGCGGCTGGTCCTCTTTACCGTACAGGTGACGCGAATGTTCTTAGATCTGCACAGTGGGACCATGTGGGATCCCTTGAGCTTGTTTGCGCCGTCGGTGTGTATCCACGTGACAGGTTTGCCGACCGAGTTGAAATAGGCCAGTATAATCTCCATGGCGAGGTGTGCCTGGTCTTTGGTCTTCACACGTATTGTCTTACGTTTCTTCGAGGCGGCGTGTGTGACGCCGATTACGATCCGGAAGCCAGTGAATACGCATGGCACGCTGATATGGAAGACGTCGAGGAATATGAGACCCTCGTCCCGGGGCACGGAGCCACTGGCACCGATGCGTGGCGCCTCCCCTGTGATGCATGCCTCGCACGAGGGCTTACTGGCGTACGTTCGCATGGCCTGAAGCCACGTATCGTCGGCATCGCAAAGCGAGTCGGGCAAGTGTCGGAGCACAAGGTCTCGGAGTGGACGAAGGATCGATGCAGGAATTCGTAGCAGATAGCCGACTTAGGGAGATGCTTTCCCCGGATGATGGCGGCCAAGGCGTGGATGCGAAAGTTTTCCCTTGGCGAGGGCGCTCTCGTAGTCGGGGGAAGCTCAGGAGGAGGACGGCATATCGGGTTCGGCGTGCGCAGGCGCGGCTTCGGCGGCTCGACGACGTCTCCAGATGGAGCCGGCAGACGCTGCTGTAGGGCTATCGAGATAGATCTGAATGCATCGGGCAATGCGGCGGCAGGTATCGGGATGGTAATTCTCGCACTTCGTTGAGCTGGTCAGATAGACGCCGTGCTCATCTGTGCCCCGGAGCGCAATATGGGTCCCTGGTGGGTGTGAGCACTGCTGCTGCCGAAGACGAGCTTTACAGCACCGCCGATGTTGGCGTAACCTTCCAGATCGAGGATTTTACTGCCGTTTTCCTGGGCTCCAGCGCATCCATACACTGATCCCACGCGACTTCGACGGCTCCGGCGTCGATCGACCACTTCACCCACGCGGGGTGATCGTACATGTGGCGTGGTCCAGGCAATCGTTGAGCGCGTGTTTCTCGAAATGGCGCTTCCTGGGCGTCGCCGAGCGGGTGCCTCGCTCATCACGAATCCACCGCGGCGTAAGATGGCATAGTTGATCTCGACAGTATGCTCGGATTCGGTGTTAGCGTCTGAGACGGCCTTAGGGATGTCCCCGCGGCGTTGGGCTTACCGAGTATGAAGTCGGGGAAGGAGCGCGGAGGATTGCCCGGGTTTGCCACTCGCGTCGAGTAAGTGGAGCGATGCTGACCACGTCGCGCACCGAATGGATTCGATCGCGCCCACGCATCTTGCCCTCCGGAATTATCGGTGGCGGAGATCACCATGTCCGACGAAGCGTCGTGTCGTGAAGTCGTGGTTTGAGCCACCTATCTTGATGTCGAGGTTCACGACGGATGAGGTCACCCCGAGCAGGCGTGCTTGTTCCTGGACATCCCCATCGCGGCGGGGTCCGGAACCTAAGAACCATACGTAGTTGCCTGAGGCAGGCACGCCGAGGCATTGGACAGAGGTGGCGAGTCCAGCAGATGGAGTGGGCTTGTAACCGAGCAGTCGGAGAGGCGAGGACGTTACGATTGTAGAGAGTGATCTTCACACCGTTGGGGTAAGAGAAATTCCCGTCGGCCCCCCACGCGGGCAGGTACATCGCGAGTCCGTTTCTGATCGACGCCCTACCCAGAGCGAGTAGGACGTCTGGGCATCGCTTATTGAGGATGCCTTGAGGCTCCTCCCATTTCCGGATGCCGTGCTGGGTAGACATCATTGGGAAGCGAAAACCTCCTCGCTTGTCCAATGTCATGGGACCGGAAACGCCGACCACGTTCGATTTGCTCTCGATCAGGCTCCCCGGGTGAAATTGATCCTCGTGGTTGCCCATAGACGTGGCGCACCCGGTGTCCGCGATAGCCAGGCAATGCGTGATCGACTTGGGTAGGGAGCCTGGCGTCTCATGGCCGGCGAGTAGTTCGATGAAGAGCTGCCCCGCCTGCTCCTCTGTGAGCAGGTCGGCTCTGGGTAAGCTACTGAAGGCCGCTATCGTCGGGACTGGGCCGGTTGGGATGATCGTGCCATCTGGAGGTCCTGGACCGAGGCACCAGCGGCACCTCGCGCCAGGAAGAAGAGGCCTATAAGGGTGCAAGTAATGGCGCCGTGCTCATTCGCAACTCTGGCTAGTCTGGTGATGATTCCCCAGACGAAGTTGATGGCACAGATCGCCAGAGGTCACCTCTCCTCTGGTTTGACGTAGAATGGAACGGCCCCGGCTAGCAAGCCTGCGGCGATCGGAAAATCTGTAGATGCTACGACGATAGACGCGAGACGCCAGCAGGCGAGCCCGAGCACGAGAGCTATGACCATGGTGTTTCTCTGGTCATTGCCGAGGTTCCGCCCGACTGCTGTAGCGTGAACCGCCCTAGTGGCGGGCGCCATCGTGGCGGCGGGAGATGCGGGTGCCACTGTGACGGCGGGAGATGCGGCGGCGCGAGATGCAGGTGCCACTGTGGCGGTGGGAGATGTTTGGAGTCGTTCCCAACGTTCCCTGGCGGCCGCTTTCACCGGACTCTCCGAAGCCGTAGCTCGTGGCGTTGCCGACGGTCCCGAGGTGTTGGATATGTACCAGCTCGAGTGGTGATGACGTCTGTCGTACCCCATCCTCGTCGGGCGAGACCCCTGAAACCGTCCAGTACTGCGTCGGTAGGGTTCCTGAGCCAGTGGATGGTCGCTTTCTCCTAAGCGATGCGGAAGGTTCGGTTGCCGACGGGGGCGGCGGGGGCGCCGGTTTGGACATTGACTCGTCGCGCGACTCTCTCACCGTTGCGCAGCCACCGCCGCAGGAGAGCTTGCGCGAGGTGGCACGACCACCGTCCGCCTGCGTCGTGGGCGCTCGAGGTACGTAGGGGGTCGTAGGTGCATGTGTAGGCGGAGGGTGCGGCGGCGAAGGCCGCGAAGGCACGTACGGACTGTACGGAGATGGGCTGGGCGCGGCTACGTCTAGTAGTGGTTCGAAGGGCAAGGGCGTGGGGCCTAGCTCGGACCTGCTGCGGCAAATCGGGCCACCGCGGACGGCGTTGGTGGTGCGAGTCCAGATGCAATGGGCGGTAGCATCGGCGACGGCGGCGGGGGCACGGCGGACGGTGGTGGAGGCACGGCGATGACGGCGGCTGCTGCTGCATTGAACTGAACTGCGCGGTGCAATTCGTTGGCTACTTCTGATGCCGAGAGTGCATCGTCAGACGTGCCGCCTAGGTCGCCCAGGTCGGCGAGGGCCCGCTCGGCCTCTGCCCGCGTGTCGAATTCATATATGGCTCCACCCGCGGACTCAATCTCACTAATCTGGGCATCGGTTACCTCGCGTCCCGGCTGCACTCCGGCGAGACTATGTGCACCTGTGATGGCAAGCCATGCGCCATTGCCAGATTCATCTCCTGGTGGTCCGTCGACGGCGACGCCAACGAATTCCGGGTTGTCAGTGATATCAAGAATGTTGGCGAAAAAAGATTCGAGATCGGTGTTGATTCCGGCGATACCGGCCGGCGCGGCCCGAGCACGTGGTGTTCCGCCTGATCCACCCCCCCCCCCGGGCGTGAGCTCGAGACCGGCCGTCTCTCCTTGCGCTTGCTCAATATCTCTTTGTATCGTCGTATCGCCTCATCGGATGGCTTGGGAACCGGTTGTGGCTTGGGTAGACCACGCGAGGCCGCATTGTCGTCGCGCAATTTCATCAATCCGTTCCAACGTTTCGTGTCGAGATATACTGACGGCGGAGGCGATCTTACATTGTCCGGGTTGGCGATGCAATCACCCCCCGGGTGCGGGCATTTGGGGCACCAACCTTTCTCTCCCCCGCCCGCGAGCATAAAGGCTTGGCCTCCGAATTTTCCGGTGCCGGGCTTTTCGCATTCGCATTGGAGTTGCCTCTCGGTTCCGATGACGGTGGAGAGGAGAGAGATATCGTGCCCTCCGAGTGCCTCGACGGATATGAAGGCGGGTTTGGGTGCGTGTCCATTTTGCTTGCGAAATACCTCGGACCCACATTGGCGAATCAGATATGGCAAATCTAGAAATAGCCCTTCGCGTTTGGTTTCGTATTTCACTCGTTGGCTCGCCTCATATAGATCGGGAGGCATCAGTTTGAGTACATATTCGGCCGCATCCTCGGGTGTATATTTCTGAGCCAAGTTGGGCATGATATGGTTGACAAATGCGAATGCCCTCTTCTCGAATTCGGCTTGTGTGGCACCGTTAGCTAGGCGATTTTTCTCTTGGTATTCGAGGGCGGTTTTGTAAAAATTCTTGTCCTGTTCTGTCCGCTCTCGATCGGCGCCTTGAAGGCGTTTGAGAATGATGCGCCAGGCCCTAGGTCCATCGAAGAATCCTGCTGCGTCACTGCGTGTAGTCGAAAGGTCGCAGGCGTTGTAGAGCACGTCAGCCAAGTAAGGGGCTTTGGGTACGCACGAGGTTCGAAGGCATTCGAAAAGGGTCGTCCACGCCCGAAGCGTGATGCGTCGACGACGCTCGGCGTTCAGCCTGTTCTCCT
>CATOSE010000286.1:0-16090 GCA_951812265.1 Taphrorychus bicolor | reverse complement strand
GATTCCGGGTACTTCTCAGGTGGCCCACCTGCGAGAAAACATCGCCGGGGTCAACGCTGTGGAGCTCTCTAGCGCGGATCTAGAGGCGCTCAACGCGATCGCCGGCTAGGCCTCAGCCGGGCCTAAGCAGGTTAGCCCTGGGTCTGAAGCACGTTGGCAATGGTCTGAGGCTTGGAACCGGTAAGTTCCTCCACATCGTCGGTCAGCAAAGCCATCTCACCGGAGGCTATGGCCGTGTACGTAGATACCCAGGCATCGACCTCCCACTCGGGTGCGTTGTACTGGGCGCGAGAAGCATAGGCCTCTTCGACGGTCTCATTATGAAAGCGGATGGTGCGCCGGTGGCGGCGGTAATTGCCTCGGCTACGTCGGCCAAAGATAGTGCTTCAGGCCCGGTGAGGTTATATATCTTCCCGGTATGGGCATGCGGATCGCGCAGTACGGCGGCGGCGCTCCGGGCTACATCGCTACGCGCCACTGCGCCCACGGTGCCGTCTGCGGCGGGGCCGCGAATCACCCCGTCGTCGCCCGCAAACTGGATTAGTGCGTCAAGATAAAAGGAATCGCGCAGGAACGTCCACTCCAGACCGGAATCGCGAAGTAGCTGTTCGGTGGCGAAGTGGTCCCGGGCAAACGTGAAGGTGGCGTCGGGGGCGGCCCCCAAAAACGACGTGTACACCACCTGTCGAACCCCAGCCGCCGCTGCCGATTCAATGATTAAGCGGTGCTGATCGATCCGTTCCGGGGACTCCTTCGCGGAGACCATAAAGAGGGTATCGGCACCGGTAAACGCGGCCTGGAGGGCGGTGCCATCGGCATAGTCCGCGGTGGCAGACTCAACCCGTGCCGCGGCCTGCAGTGCGGGATTGAGGCGGGCCGGATTCCGAGCGACCAAACGGAGTTGGGTGGGGTCCGTAGTGGTTGGTTCATTGGTTAACAGCGAGGCAACGGCACCGCCGATATTGCCGGTGGCACCGGTGATGGCAAGGGTGCGAACGGTTCCCATGGAAGAACTCCTGACGTCGCTTTGCGGTCTGCCCTACAACCTAGTGCTCTCCCAGCCCGTGCGCCAGCGTCTGAATGGCAATAACGCCAAGCCCAAATGCCACTAGCGCAATCAAAACAACCAACTGCTTCCAGCGTGGCAAGTGAGAACGGGCGCACACTAGCCAGCCAATGACGCCGAGCGTGATGAGGTAGATCTGCCGAACGGTAGAAATGGCCGTGGCGTCTTTCATGACCCCAAAATGCGCTAGGGCCAGTACGACGGCAGGGGCCACCAGGGTGCTTAATCCACCCCGGGCGGTCCTGGCTAGCACATGCCATTCCCGCAGGTTGGGGAGGTTGTCATGGGCGGCCAGGTGGGCGACGATATCGGAGATGAGACCGGCGGAGATAATGCCAGCCACACCCAGGCTAAGAGAAATAAGAGCGCTCAGTGCCGTCGCTTCTGGGCTGCGTGAGACGACGAGAATGATGGCCAGGCCGGTGAAGGTGGCGTAAATGCGTTCCTTGAAATACTTCGCGTAGTCGGAGTCGTCGGAGAAGGTTTCCTGTCTCCGGGTGCGAGTTCTATCAGTCATGAGTGGCCCCACTGGAGTTGGCTGCATTGATCGTGCTGAACGATTGACGGTTTAGGGGAGCAAAGCGCACCCGTCTCAGAGGTAGCTTACGGTGTGCGCCCAGGTGGCCGGATGCGTAGGTGGGCTCAACCGATGCGAGGGCGCAAGGAAGCGCTTTTTATAGCGAGGGAACGACGCTAAAGGTCTTCACTCTGCGGCTCACGCGGAGGTAGGTAACTGATGCAGTCACTGCGTAGGGGAGTGAGAATTTGTTCGGCTAGATTCTCCAGCTGGTGAGCCTCGCCCTCGGAGAGATGCGCGAAAATGAGCCGTTGAACCTCTGCGGCGTAGCCGGGTTCGATGTCGGCTACTTTAGCGGCGCCGGTATCGGTGAGGCGGGCCAGTGTGCGGCGTGCATCGGACGGGTCCGAGCTGCGGATGAGGAGATCCTGCTTCTCTAGCCGTGCCACGATGCGGGAGAGATGCGACGGTGTAACGCTGGCGGTGGCGGCCAGGCGGCTCATGTGTAGCTCGCGGTCCTCGCTGGCGGATAGCCAGCGCAGGACCTGGTATTCGGCGTGACTGACGGAGGCGGTGCGCTCCAGATAGGTATCGAGCTCGGCCGGTACCCACATCATCACTCCGACGAGCAGGGTCCAGGCGCGGTCCTGTTGGGAGGTGAGGGTCTCGGGCTCGGCCTGCGCTGATGTCATAGCTTCTATTCTAGCGTCGCTTGCTGCGGCAAATATTACTGTCGCATAAGATCTCGGGATTTATGCATTGGTCCGTGGGGTCAGGGCGTCGGAGATAAGTCCTAAAAGCCTGGTCAATTGCGCCTGGTCTGGCTGCGCGGAAAATAGGGCCAGCATGGTGGCCAGTAGGGCGGCGAGGTCTTCGGCTCGAACGTCATTGCGCAGAGATTCCTCCCGCGCTCCGGCGTCGAGAAATAGTTTCACGGTGGCGGTCAATGAGCTGCGCAGTGAGTCCGCGCTGACACTGCCGGTGGCCATGATGGCGCTGAGCGTGTCCAATACGCCGTGCTTGGTTTTGGCCCACGTCGAAAAGGATTCAAGCCATGTGTCGAATGCCTGGTTAGCGGGCTTTTGTTCGAGGAGAAGCTCGGCGCTGGCCCGCATTTGTTCCATTTGATCGATGACCAACGCCTCAACGAGTGCCTCCCGATTGGGGAAATGGCGATATAAGGTGCCGATCCCGACGCCCGCCTCTTTGGCGATCGATTCGAGCGAGACCTTCTTGCTGCTCTCGGAAAATAAACGCGCTGCCGTACGGAGGAGAGTCTCTCGATTACGCCGCGCCTCGGCGATACGGGCGCCCGGGCGAGGCTGATTTGGGGTACTCATCATTGCACATCGTACTCCAAGGGGAGTAGCGTTAACTTAAACGGAGGATACCTCCGTTTAAGTTAACGCGAGAGGCTTTATCTCAATCGGAGGCTGGCTCCGATTCATTATAGGAGGAATTAGTGGCCGATCAACGGGTACTCATTACGGGCGGCACGAGCGGCATTGGACTAGCCACGGCACTTGCTATGCATGAACGCGGGGCGGAGGTGATTGTTACCGGTCGTAGTAGCGAGGGAATTAGCGCCGCCCGCGCCGAGCTCCCTGCGGAGGTGGAGATTCTGCAGGCCGATGCACGCTCGCTCGCGGATACGGATCGGGTTGTGGATGAGGTGCGCGAGCGCTGGGGGACGCTCACGGGCATCTTCCTGAACGCGGGAATTAGTAAGGGGTTGTCGCTCTCGAGCGTCGATGAGGAGACGTTCGACGAGCTTTTCGACACCAACGCAAAGGGGCAATTTTTCACGCTCCAAAAAGCCGAACCGCTTTTGGCTGACGGGGCTTCGGTGGTGTTTACGGTAGGTATCGGTGCGACTCGCGGTATGCCTGGCGGTAGTGCGGCGGCGGGCAGTAAAGGCGCGCTGCTTGCCATGGTTCCCTCGTTGGCAATGGAATTGGCGCCGCGGGGCATTAGGGTCAACGCGGTGAGTCCGGGCGCGATCGCAACGCCGATCTGGAGTAAAGCGGGGTTTTCTGCCGAACAGGTGGCGGCCGTGACCGAATCGATGGCGGGGGCGATTCCGCTGGGGCGTTTCGGGGAAGCACGAGAGGTGGCGGCAGTCGTCGCATTCCTCCTTTCCTCTGATGCAGGGTATGTCACCGGTGAAAATATCGTGGTGGGAGGGGGTTCGGGTCTGGGCGCGTAGCGCAATCGCGGCGGGTGCGGCGCTCCTCAGATCGACATTTACTTTCCGTGGAAAATATTAGTGATACTGTTTATTTCCGCAGCAAGTAAATTTCGTGAACGCCCTTAGAGGAGAAAAAATGAAAGCCGCACGTTTCCACACCTATGGTGACCCCGAAGTCCTCGTCGTCGAGGAGGCACCAGAGCCGCATGCACGGCCCGGAGCAGTACGCATCGCCGTCAAGGCCGTAAGCATTAACCCCATCGACTACATCGTGCGATCCGGTGCAGTGCAAGATTTCCTCCCGCTAGAACTGCCTGCGATCGCGGGCCGTGACGCAGTGGGAGTCGTCGACGAAATTGGGGAGGGCGTGGACGGTGTTCAGCTCGGAGACCTTATCTTCGGCCTCGGCGGAGTCAGCGACACCAACGCCGAATACGCGGTTCTGGACGCTTTTGCGGCCGTTCCGGAAGGATGGTCCGTGGCGCAGGCCGGTGCCGCTGGTTTGGCGGCGGCTACTGCCGCAGCGGTGATCGAAGCGCTGGGAGACCTGGATGGAAAGACCGTCCTGATCGAGGGCGCATCGGGTGGCGTAGGAACTGCCGCCGTCGCCATCGCCCTGGATAAGGGTGCCACGGTGATTGGTGCCGCGGGGGCAAAGAACCAGGAATACGTACGTGAGCTGGGCGCGATCCCCACCACCTACGGCGAGGGGCTAACGGGGCGCGTCGCCGCTCTGGCTCCCGAAGGGGTATACGCGGCACTGCAGCTGGCCCCGTCGCAGAGTCTGGATGAGCTCGTGGCCATCGTCGGCGCTCCCGAGCGCGTGGTCTCGGTCATTGATGACGAGGGCGCAGCTCGCCTGGGCGCACAAAAGGTGAACGCCCGCAATGAATCTCCCCTGATTGAGGTGGCTGCCGAGCTCGGCCGCCGCGGCCTCTACACCCCCCGCGTCGACCAGGAAATGACGCTGGACGACATCGTCCAGGCGCATAAAGCGGCGCAGTCCGGAGCCGGCAAGATCGTGCTTCACGTAGCGGAGTAATTCGCACTCCTTTTTGCAGCGCAGGAACCCTGAGCGCTCCATCCAACGATCGTTAACGTGGCTCTAGTAGGGCTGGAAAGATAACTATGCTGATCATCGCAGGATATGTACACATACCGCCGGAAAGTGTGAACGAGTTTATGGCCGACGCCCGGGGCACCTACCCGGTCGCAGCGGCCAACCCGGGTAATCGGTTGCTGAGTTTTTGCGTCCACGATCAGGATGCCGGAACCATCACCGTATTGGAGGAGTGGGACTCCTCGGAGGCCCTGAAAATTCATCTCGCTACACCCGAGGTGCAGGGAATCTTTGAAAAATGGGGACCGCATATGCGTAACGAGGTCCGCATGTTTGATGCCAGCAATGAGCGAGACCCGCGGGCCTAGCCGCCCCGGCTATAGGAACGACGACGGCCGTCGTGCTTAGCCTTCGGCCAACTATTACTGTGTAGAGCAGGGGCCGCAGCGGTGCAGGCCCTGCTCTACACGTATCTGCGTTAGTGGGAGGGGTGGGTATGGACGGTGACTCCTTGTCCCGGCGTGCGGCTGAGCGCGCGGAAGAACTTCCCGGAAGCGCCCTCACTCATCCTTTTGAGGCGCCCTGGGATGTATGGAAAGTCCGCGAAAAGATGTTTATGGTGCAGGGCGTCATTCATGGGGAAAAATGTGTGACGCTCAAGGCGGACCCCGCCGACGTATCGGAACTCCAGCGGGTGTTTCCGGAGATCACTCCCGGCTGGCATATGAATAAGAAGCACTGGATCACCGTGCGTCCGGGCGGGGCGCTGGATGAACAGTTTCTAGCCGACCTGGTGACCGAGTCTTATGTTCGGGTGTTATCCAAACTGCCGCGGCGTCTGCGGCCGGTGGATCCGGAGACCTTCGGGCGGCCCGGCGGTGGAGGTAGTGCGGGTAGCGGGGGAGAATAGCGCCCAGAAAAGGGGAGGGAAGGCGGTTTAACGCAAACGCCCGGCGTCGCTTCCGAATGCGGAGGCGATGCCGGGCGATTGCTGTAGTGCCGAGCTAGCTGGGCTTACTGGTTATGTGCGTTGAACCAGTCCACGGCGGTGCGTAGTGCCTCATCCTTGCCGAAGTCATTGAATACTTCGTGGGCTTGGCCAGCCCAGACGATGTACTTTTTATCGGTTGAACCGATGGCGTTGTACCAGTTGTCGTCGAAGAAACGGGGCACAATCTCGTCGTGCTCTCCGTGCATGATCAGCGTCGGATAGGTGAAAGTCTTCGCGTTGAGAGAATTGTAAAGAGAGGCGACGCCCGCCATTTGCTGGATGAGGCCGATGCTCATCTCTCGGAAGATAAGGGGGTCTTTATTGTAGTCGTCCAAGACAGCAGGATCGGTGACTACATCTCCGGGGAGAGGGTTGGGGATCTTCACTGCCGCGGTTTCGATAGGCGAAGGCAGGCGGATATCCAGCGGGGACTTAAAGTTTGCGGTCAGCAGCTGAGCATCGAAGGTGGTCAGGGCCGCCATTGGTAGCGAATCAAAAAAGGTCGGCTGAAGGTTTTTCTGCAGCTCACTGATGTCCTCGGGGGTAATGACCTGCGCCTGCTCGGATTTGCGGCCCGAGGGGTTGAGGGGAATACCGCCGCCGTTCGTGACAATGCCGTCTACTGCGTTCGGGTACTTAATGCCCATGAACTGGGTCGCCAGGGCGCCCATCGAGTGGCCCAACACGAAGGTCTTGATGCCCGGATGATCTTTCTTGGCCTGCTGGGTAACGGCGTAGATATCGTCCACGAGGTTGTGGAAGTCGTCGATGTGTCCCGACGGAATCACATTATCGACATAAGGCTTGACGGATTTACCGTGCCCACGGTGGTCCAGGCGGAAGACGTTATAGCCCGCGTTATTGAGGGTCTGAGCGACGTACTCGAAACGCCCCAGGTGCTCGGCGACGCCGTGAACGACGACGATATTGCCCTTGGCGCCGTCCACGATGTTGTTTTTATAGTGAATCTGGGTCCCTAGGGCGTCCTTGCTGGTGAAGTAGCCCTCTTCGACGTGTACCTGCTGGCCGGTGGTGGTCACGCTGGCGGCCGGGTCACGTGGAAGTGCGACGGCCGGGGTGGCGGCGAGGGCCGTCACCGTTGCAACTGCAGCGATCACACTCATAAATTTCTTCATGTTCACTCCTCCTTTTGCTGAGTATAGCCTGGGGAGTGCTTTGCGGCGGTAATTATTTTTTGGAGCGCAGCCCTAGGGCAATGCGAGGGTGGTGATCATTCTGCGGTGATCATATTGCGGTGTTCATGGGGCAGCGCCCCGAAGGGGGATAGAAGCCGCGGGACCCGTCTTAGGAATGCTGCAAAAGCAGCTGAGTGATGATGTCCTCGTCGTAGGTGGCGGTGAAATCATTGACGTCCTGGATGAGCCGATCAAGATGAGCGCGCATGAGGGTAAATGCTTTTTCTGGTGCTCCCTCACGGATTGCCAGAGAAATCTGCTCATGTTCATTCACGCTGCTGCGGCTATTTTTCTGAAGCGCGATAATAACGTCGAGAGTTTTTTCGATATGGACGGTCGCCTCGTTAAAGACCAGTTCCAACATCGATTTAATAATCGGGTTGCTGACGTATTTAATCAAGGCCCGATGCATACCGAGGGCGACTGTGTGGGGAGCCGATTCGTGGGCCGTGACTTCGCGGCGGTGCTCATCAATGAATCGCTGCAGAACTTCAGCAGGCAGAGAGCCGGTGGCGGCAATTTCGTAAACGGCTTCGGGCTCGATGGCTCGCCTAGCGACCAGGAGATTAATCAGGTCGTGCGTCGTACTGATCTGCGTAAACGCCCGTACCTGGCTTGTGGCCGCATGATTAGTGGCGATCAGGCGAGCGGCTTTTTTGCCCTCGCCTGTGGTGATCCGGCCTTTCGCGCCGACCTTCACTGTGAGTCCGCGCCGGTCTAGCTCGCGGAGTCTGCGCGCCATCGTGGCTTCGGAGATAGCTTCGAAAGAATCGCCTAATTCGGCGATGAGTTGACGAGCTCCGACAGGATGGGCGGAACGGTCGATCAACACTAGGATCTGAGAAAGTTCAGGATTCAATTCACTCATTGTGCAGTGCCCGCCGAAAGGGGAGCGAGGTGGAAGTCAGCGTATGGTCCCGGCAATGGAGAGACTCTCAAACAAGTCTCAAATCTTGCCGTGAACTCCCCGCGGCGACTCACGTTGTTACTCACTAACCTAAGCTAGCAGACCAGGTGTGAGGTTAACGTGCCGAATAACCGTGTCGCCAGCGGAGATAAGGCTGGGGGCGGTCAAGCTCGTCTAGCGTCGAGTGCAGGGCTCACGCCGAGTGGCCACAGACAGTGCCCGCCTCAGCAGGGATGGCGAGCGCTGTCTGTAGCCGGTGATGCAGTCCGCTGAAGGGCCTTACTTAATGACGAGCTCGGGAGCGGGAGTGCGCTGGTTTCCGAGCACGTTAACCATCAGACGCTCAATCGTCTGCGCGGTAATCCCCTGAATATCCAGGGCGGGCTGGTATTCGGTGAAGATGATTGCCGCAACCTTATTGCTCGAGGCTAGACCTGCAACGATGGTGCGGATCTCGTGGAAGGTCAGGCCACCTAGCTCGCGGGCGCCGACGGCAGGGGCAATGGAGGTATCGAGGCCATCGCAGTCAATCGTGATAATCCAGCGGCCGTCTGCCGGAAGGGACTCGAGTAGGGCTTTCGGGCCCATATCGTGGAGATCCCACGCGGTTACTAAACGGTTGCCAGCGGCGATGGCGTCCTTAACGTCCTCGGGCCGTGCGCTACCGCCTGCGCGGAGTCCAACCTGCACGATGTCCTTGACCTGAGACATCTCGCGTAGGCGGCGCATGGGGCTGGAGAATCCCTTGGTCACACCGTAGCGCTCCTCACGGAAGTCGAGGTGCGAATCTACCTGCAATACGTTGATCTTCTCGTTCTTGAACGCCGCTCCCACCATCGGGGGGATTGAATCGAAACCACCGATAACCAACGGAACAATGTTCTTCTCGACAAGAGTAGTGAAGGTTTCCACCGCCGTGTCGTAGATCGCATCGGGATTGCGGAAGTCATTGGGAAGGGTACCCAGGTCCGTCACGGTGCACACGTTGTCAGGGAAGAGTGCGCCGTTTATGTCGAAGTCATAGTTGTCCCAGTTCAACGCATCGCTGCGAATGAAGCTCTCCTGGCGAACGGCATCCGCTCCGCCAGCGCAGAGGGTCATGTCCGTGGCGTGGTAGGGAGGGCCGTAAGGGACTCCGATGAAAGCGTAGGGAGTCTCGACCTGTGCGGCCTCCTCTACGAACGGAGCGTCAAGGAAGGTGCGTAGAGGCTTGGTTTCATCGGCCAGATACTTCATTGGGTCCTCTCAAAAAGTGCATGCGGGATGTTTTAAAGGTGCGGCGATTGGCGTGGCAAGTGGGACGGTGAGCGGGTCGGAATCAACCAGGAAAGTTCAAAGGTTGGCATCTCGGGGACCGCTAACCGCCGATGCAATTAGTCAATCTGCCTGAACCGTAGCACCTTTTATGACTCAAATCCATCACAAATGACAGACCTAAGTCAGCTTGTTGATCGTGACGCACCCTCAGAGGTGTTGAATCTGTCGGAACTCACGGGGTGTCTGACCAGGTGGGCCGCCGAGGGTTTAAGTGGATGCGCCGGGCAGTGGGGTTCCGTTTCTGATCGAAGGGACTCGGCGTGATTTGGAGTGTCCAGGTGTCGTTTGGGGGCGCTAAGGAGGGGGTGGGCAGCGTCATTGAGCGTGCTTTCGTGACGCCTTTGGTTAAGTATATTATGGCTTTGAACTGGGAATATAACCGCACTTACTGCTTGGCTGTTCCGGCCTAGGCGGGATTCTTGGATCTTGGCTGCGGGGGCCGGATTGGGCGTCGAGAATTTCTGCATTCCGGATAAAACTCACCGAGGGCTCGCTTCAGGTTGTTGGGCAATTTGGACGGTTGACTGAACCGTTTTGGAGTGGTTAACAAATTTGAAACACGGGAAACATTTTTGTAATTAGCTGGTTTTCGCCCGGAAACCAATGATAGAGGTCTATCGTGTTTGACTGTAGCGGTTCCATTCGATGAATACAGTCGAACAGGCGAAGCGCACAGTATCTCAAGAACTTCCCTGACCTGTACGAATGCGTCAATAGTCAGACTGTCTGGCGCCAAATTCAAAGGTGATTAGGTTGATCGAACTACACGAAGTTTCGATGTCTTACGGGACAACAGAGGTATTAAAGGACATAAATCTTGAGCTCAAGACCGGCCAGATTATGTCCATCATCGGTCCCTCTGGTTCCGGCAAGAGTACGCTTCTGCGCTGTATCTCCGGGCTGGAGAAGATCCAAGCAGGAAAAATTTCCGTTAATGGCAAGAACCCTCACGGATCTGCCAGCGAAGTGCGGACACTGCGGACCGAGTTGGGTTTCGTATTCCAAAACTTCAATCTCTACCCGCATCTGTCTGTGCGTCAAAACATCACCCTGGCGCCCATGAAAATCCAGAAAGTCTCGAAGGATGAGGCTAATCAGCGCGCGGAGGAGCTGCTGGAGCGCGTCGATCTGGCCCAGAAGATCGATGTCATGCCGGACCAGTTGTCTGGTGGGCAGCAACAGCGAGTGGCAATAGCCAGGGCGCTGGCAACCGGCGCCACCACGATGCTTTTCGACGAACCGACCAGTGCTCTTGACCCTGAACTAGTGGGGGAGGTGGCTGAGGTTATCGCCGGGCTAGCCCGTGACGGAATGACCATGCCTGGTGGTGACACACGAAATGTCCCTTGCGGCCGCCATTTCAGACACCACAGTTTTTCATGGACTCGGGAAGTGTCATCGAAATTGGCAACCCCCACCGAAGTCTTCGAGAATCCGCGCAGTGAGCGAAACCAAGAAGTTCCTCACGAAAATTGCAGCCCAAGGTGACAAATCCGATGAAAACTACGCATTAGCTCCCGGTGGCCGGTCACTATTCGCCATTATCGTCGTGCTCTGCCTGGCCGTGACGGCCCTGTGGAGATCAAAAATCGTAAATCACTCGAAGGGCTCGATGCGCAGCGCGCCAGCGGCGGGCCACCGATTCTTTGCGAGACATCGAAAAACCGCGGTCAGATTACTTTTTGGTGTCAAAGATGACACACCCCCATTCGGCTTCATCGGCAGCGAAGGATCCATGGAGATCCAAGGCTTCGAAATCGACCTGGCCAAGGAAATGGCCCACCCGAATGGGCCCTAGAAGCCGAATTCGTTCCGGTCAAACGCCACCAACCGGGTAGCAAACCCTGGAAAAGCGGCCGAATTGACGCCATTGCAGCGACAATGATCGCCCACCCGCGAGCGTGAAAAAGCAGGTGGACTTCACCTACCCCTATTTCGACGACGACCAGCGTCTCCTCGTTAAAGACGACTCAAGCATTGAAAGCTATAAAGACCTTTCCGGTAAGACTGTAGCCCTGGTGCAAGGCTCGGTGGGAGGAAAACCGTGCTGAAGCGTTTGGGGCGCGAACGCGCGCTACCTCACGTTCCAGGGACTGGCCGACAGCTCTGCAGTCCGTCGTGAGAGGTGAGGCTGATGCACTGAGCTCCACCGTCGGCATCCTTTATGGCTTGCAGCAACGAGCCTCCGACAACGGTGTGCAGACTAAAATTGTGAGCCCCGGGATAGCGCCAGGTCCTACCGCTATGGCTGTCCGGCAAGGCGACTCCTCACTACGTGATGCCCTGAACGAGGCCATTATGTCGATGGCAGAAGACGGCACCTACGAGGAAATCTTCTGGCGCTGGTGGACGGGAATCCTGGATGAGCCATATCAGCCGTTTATTATCCCGCCCCGGTACGGCGTAGGGGAGGGCACGGATGTTCAGCGATCTAGACTGGAATCTAGTCCTCACGGGACCCTGTCCGCAGCTTTCCTGCTCTTCGGACTTCAGGTCACCATGCAGCTGGCGATAATAGCGATAATTGGATCCACAATTTTGGGTACCTTGATTGCCTTGGGTCGCACCAGTAAGTCTCCGCGGGTTGGCGCCGCTACGGTTTCCTGCTTGCAGCGTTTGTGGAGTTTTTACCGCAATGTACCGCTATTGGTGCATCTTGCTCTGTGGAGCTTTTGGGGTATTTAGCCTCGAGATTGTGCGCTCCGCTATGGCGCCATTAAATGGCACCTATAGTAATCAATTCATTGCCGGTGCCATCGGCCTTACCTTGTACACCTCCGCCTTTGTCGCAGAGTCAATCAGGGCAGGCATCCAATCGGTGCCCCGAGGTCAACTCGACGTAGCCACAGTGTCAGGCTTCTCTCGCTGGACCATTATCAGCCGGATTCAGCTTCCACAGGCCTTCAGGATCGCATTGCCTGCGCTGGGAAATCAGTATATTGGAGCGACGAAAAACACCACGATTGTGATGGGAATCGGCGTCACCGACCTACTCTTCCAGGCCCGCGAGGTTGAAGCTCTAACCCTCTCGGCCTTCGAGTGCTACACCGCGGTGCTCCTCATCTTCATCGTGATCTGTCTATTGGAGACGCTGCTGCTCTGGTTCATTCAGCGACGGCTCTCACACCGGCCGAGGCCTGATCATTCCGCCCGCGAGGCTGCAGAACTAGGGGCTGTGACATGAACGAAATAGTCAATAATTTCCCGTTCCTGATGAAGGGACTGCTGGCCACTGCGCAAATTGCGGTACTGGCAACACTATTGGCAGTGGCCTTGGGGGTGATCTTCGGGCTGGGACGTACCTCTAAGTTCCGGGTAGTCCGGTGGCTGGCCGCAGGCTATATCTACCTGGTACGCAGCATTCCGTTGGTCGTTCTAATTCTGTACTTCTACTTTGTGGCCGCGGACTTTGGCTTCGAAATGTCGCCCATGACGGCCGGAATCATCGCATTGGGGCTATTTACCGGCGCATACGTCGCGGAAGTAATCTATGGCGGCATTCAATCCGTGCACCCCGGTCAGTATGACGCAGCCCGGGCCTCCGGATTAAGCGAATTGCAAACCAATGTGTTTGTGGTGCTCCCTCAAGCGCTGCGCCGCATGGCTCCGGCCCTGGTTACCGAACTGATCAAGCTGATTAAGGACACGTCGCTGCTGGCCACCATTGGAGTAGCGGAGCTGTACCGGCGCACCGAACTACTCAATGCGCGAGTCTTGACGGAGCCGTTTGTGATTATCGGGTTCGCTGCGCTGTGCTATTTCGTCATCAATTTCTCGCTGAGCCGGTTCGCGGCACGCCTTGAACTCCGACTTGACACGTAAAGATATAGACCGCTAAAGCTTGGGTGCGTATTTGAATTAGCTACTGCGGCAGGGAATCTGAGGATCGACGTCCAACTCGATAAGAATTTACAAGAGCTCTAGTTAGGGTGCGTTTGCCTAAGTAGTATGTAGGAGCCGCTTTGGCACTTCACTTGTTTCCTGGAAGGTTGACAACTTATGTTCCCTGCTCGCTCGCGAGGGGCTCTTGCGCTAGCGTCCACAAGTATTCTGGCTGTGCTTGTTTTGGCTAGCTGCTCCTCGACAGAGGCTACTGATAGTTCGTCTGCAACCGCAGAGCCGGAGACCGCCACGCATTCGGTGAAGCATGCGCGAGGGACGGCGGAGATTTCTGCCAACCCAGAGCGCGTTGTTGTATTGGAGCCAGTGGAGCTGGATACTGCCGTAGCGCTGGGGGTTACCCCAGTTGGTGCGGCGGCGCCGGCCAATGTCGGTTCCGTGCCGGACTACTTGGGTGTGAACGGCGTGGAATTGGTAGGAACCGTTGCTGAGCCCGACCTTGAGGCAATTATGGCGCTGAAGCCGGACCTCATCCTGGGGACGGAGGCGCGCCACTCTGAGCTCTATGACAAGTTGGATGCGATTGCGCCGACGGTCTTCATGGAGACGCAATCCGATCCCTGGCAGGAGAACGTTCTCCTCATTGGCGACGCGCTCAACAAGAAGGGCCAGGCGGAGCAGATACTCGACGAGTACAACCAGCGCTGCGACGAGATTAAGAAGAACCACGACATAGCCGGCAAGACCGCCAACTTCATCCGCCCGATGGAGGAGGGTGCGTTGCGCATCTACAGCCCCACGTCCTTCGCCGGTAGTGCGCTGGCATGCGTGGGCTTTACCGTTCCGGAGCAGGAGTGGGACGGAGACGGCGGAGTCGGCAAGGACATTTCTTCGGAGAACGCCATTGAGGCGAAGGCTGACTATCTATTCGTCAGCACCAAGGATGTTAACGATAAGTCCACGATTCCGGCCGTTTTTACGAACGACGCTGTGACATTCCCCTTGGTGACACTTGTGGATACGAATTACTGGTTGTCTGGGGTGGGGCCGAAGGGCGGCAACCTGGTGCTCGATGATATCGATAAGTTCCTGGGAGAGCAGGCGTAACGCCCGGCTGTTCACTCATTGGCGCCCGCGCTCGGACTTTGAAAGTGGTCCGGTGCGGGCGCCGTTTTTATACCGGCTTGGGTCGGCCCGCAGGCCCTGCCTCTAGCAGTCCAGCACCACTGGTTCGGCTGCGTCGCTGGGGCCGCGAACAGCACGGCAAAATCTTCCCCGACTCAATCTCGCGTTGGCGCAGCCCGCCGTTATGGAGCATCGATACTTCCCCAGACAGCTTCTGCACGACCGCAACTGCCGCATAACGCCGTCGCCCGCAATTCGAGCGCAGCGGTAACGCCTGCACGGCGGCCCGCCTCGAGAAGCGTTTCACCCTCGGCTACTTCCGCGGTTACGCCGGAGCGCTGGAAAATGATGGTGGTTTGTCGGGGCTGCCCGCGCTGCCGGTGTCCCCGCCGGATTGCGGCTGCGGCGCCAGCGGCAAGTCCTGGCACAGGTCAGCTCGCGGAGCCGCGGGTGCAGCCGGAGATGGGTCGATGGACGTCGTCGCCACATCGGAACGATTCACAGTGGAAGGCGTTGGGCGGCACCCCCAGCTCTAGGGCCACCTCTCGAGCCGTATCAAGGTAGCCGGGCGGCCCCGCAGGCGAAGATCTTGCGTCCGCAGACGTCATCGGCCAAACTGGCGCACGGATTCTGATCGCAGTCGCCCCACCGCGCCAGTCCAGCGAGTAACCGCATCACCGTCGGAAATCTCCTCGCTTAAATCGGCTAGCGAGCCCAGTGACAGGCAGACTTCCAGTCCCGGGGTAGCCGCAGCAGTTCCTTCAATTCCTCGGCGAAGGCAAACTCATTGGGACGGCGGGCAGTGATAAATAACCAAAGTGTTGATCGGGCCTGGCAATGCCGCGATGGTGCGTGCCATTGACAGAATCGGCGTGATTCCGGCACCTGCAGCGAGTAGCAGATAGCGGGCGCGCCCGGTCCGTATCGGGCAGATGGAAGGTCCCCCAGTGGGCCCCTGTGCCTCCAACACATCGCCGGGCTGCCAGGCGGTCATGAATCCAGCCGGACACCTTGCCACCGGGTACTTTTTTCACGCAGATTGAAAAACGTGGCCTGGTCTCCATAGCGGGTGAGCAACGGGGGAGGAGGAGACGGAATAGCAGCGGTCCACGGGAGGTTCTGCTGGCCCCATGCGCGGGCAACGCCCAAGCGGATGAATTGTCCCCGCGCGGGTGGCTGGAAGGGCTGTGAAATCCACGCGGCGAAGCACCAGCGGTGTGCATCGTGGGGGGTCTCATCGCGGGATTTTCGAGTACCTCGACGTCAAATTCCTCGGGTGACGCGGGGGGCCGGAACGTGGAGCGAAATTCCGCTCCAGTGCCTCGGCCCGTTTGTCCGGTTTGCGGCATCCGCGGCCCAAGGCATCACCAGCCCGGTGGCATCGAGCTTGCGGCGATAGCGGATTGGGGGGGGTCTTACCCGGTCCACCTGCGCCGCCGCCGACTGTAACCTCTGGGGCGAGCTGAGGGGTGTACTGCTGCACGATGACACTGCTCATGGACGCGGGCGTCCCCTTCCCAGATGCGAGACCATATGGTCGGTGTACCAGGTGATGAACCGCGTCTACCTGGTCCTCGCTGCGCATATACGGGCCGGGTGTGTAACCGGGATCGGAAACACCTTGCTGCGCGAGCTGAACGAAAATCGGCCGTCCTGGGCGTTGGTGTGACGCCCATACGTACGTTGAGCTCATCGACGTCCGTAATCGACGCCCGGCTCCGCATCCTCCGCTACCAGCCAGGTGGTGCGGCACGAGCGTTTTGGCGCTCATTGACGGGGAACGCGGCGAAGGTAATCACATGATCGGCCAGGCCATGGAACCAGGCATTCGGTTGGACATGCAGCGACGTCCCGCCCGAGCCGAAAAATCGGGTAGATCACCC